>JAHBCN010011050.1:0-30089 GCA_019359885.1 Listronotus oregonensis | reverse complement strand
AAAAGATCCGCAGAATCGCGAATAAGTACAATATTAAAACGGCATTTAAATCCCAAACTACTCTAAGAAGTATTCTCACCAAAACGAGACCAGACAATAATGTTTCAAACAATGACTGTATCTACCAAATTCTGTGATTGGTGAGGTATACATTGGAGAAACAAAGAGACCTCTCAAGAGTTAAAGAACACAAAAAACATACCGAACGAGGTGAAACGTCGAAGCGTATTGCCGAACACGCTTGGTCAAACAACACCGCATACAATGGTCGGAAGCAAAAACCATTCATAAAGAAACCCACTGGAAGAAAAGAAAATTTAAGGAAGCTGCAATTATTGTAAACAACCAAAATGTATTTAGCAAACCTAGTGTAGAAATTCCGAATATCTGGTACCGTTGCTGAACCGTGAAAAGTCGGTCAAGCTTCAGTGAACAAGGGATAGTATATAAGTCGTACTTTTAGGAATAGCTTTTAGTTATCACTTGAAAACGGTTGGAGATACATCACTAACCGAAACGTTGTGTAACAATTAACAAATAAAGACAATGGAAGTCCAAGATTTTAGTGTTATTGAAACCATTACATTGTCTAACACTTTCAAAGAAATAGTCACTTTATTGGAAAACAATCAGTCAAATAATGTACGGAGTGTGTCATTTAAAAAAGAAATCATTAGGTAATATCTTTAAATCTGTAACTGATAAAAAAAATAATTAAGTATTGCACTGGATTCTACGTAAAATTCTACATAAATTTGATATTTACATTTTTTTTCCATCTTTATTAACAACCTAAATACAGAGGTGTGATGAAATTGTTAAAACTTGAAAAAGGCCCTGTATCTTCGAAAAGAATTAAGTTATCCTTTTCTACTTTTGCAGTTGTTTTAAAAATCGAGTTTAAAAACGTGCCATTAAATTTGTTCTACCTCTTATAGTTTTTCCAATGCCCTGAAATCCATAAACAAGGCGCCATCCTGTACAAAATGTATCAGAAAAACTTTTATTCTACAGAAATTACTTTTAAAATAGCCTTCTTTACTGCTAATCTACACAATATTAACGGATCCCATAATAAATACTATCCATAGTTGATGGAAAAATCAAAAGTCATACATGTAAATTTTTTAAATATTAGTTATTTCTATTGTATTTAAATATATTAAAATTAAATATTGCCTACATATTGTTTTTTTAAATAAAAATTTTTGATTCATTTTTTAGGAGTAATAAAGAAATAATTTTGTCGTAATATTAATGGTTAACAAAAAATTACGATCGCTAAAAACATTACAATGGGTCATTAAACAATATTTCACAGAATATTACAAAATTGACTAACTATACAAGAAAATCCATATTAAACTGACCGCGCCATCTTTTAACCAACATCAGAATTTGTATGAATATCCGCAGGAGCAAAATTTTTGCAAATCCTGCTGCTCTATTCTAGGAAAATTCTGTCAAATTGATTTAAAGGATCGATACAAACTTGATGTTGGTAGTAGAAATTATTTCCCGCAAGAACAGGGCAGATGGAGTGAAATTCTTTTAAAAAAAATTTTTAGAAAACACTTTAAATTTTACAAGTGTAATACTGGTGGTGCTAAGTGGATTTTAGATGTTATAATATAGGTTATATTGGTTTATCATGATACAAAATGCAATAAATTTAAATTAAAAATTTAAAAAGGATATAAACATTAAAATGAAGTAAATCAAAATTGTAGCCATACATAGGTTTATGAAATAATCGATCATGCTTACAAGACGCAAGTTAAACAATATTATACCAGATGGCAGTTTGCAGCAAGATATAAAATCAATAGACGTTTTCTCTTTAAATCCTACTTTTGTGTGCCATTCTTTAATTTCTTTTTTTAAATTATCTGAAGTTTTTTTACTCATATATTTTTTGTATCTGGTTAGACTGGTACAAGACCAATTAAGAACACAAAACTGTCTTTAAAAGTTTTTTTATTAAAAAATTTGTAGCGTTATCAGTATAATTTAAAATTACAAAAATTTAAAATTCTATTTTGTTTACTAAAACTTTTTTTCACTAAAAATAAGGCACATATTATTACAAACTTTTCCTTAATTTTTTGATGTAGCTCTGTACAATGCCACAACTAGTTAGGGGTGGTTGTAACGGGTGGGGCTGCTAAAGGATGCTGCAATCTATCCAAGATGGCCGCCACTGCAGGGTGGGTTACCCCCCAAGGGGCGTTTGTTGTCCTCGGCGTTGCCGTAATTTACATATGGGATTAGTAGTTAAGACTTTAAAAAGACGTTGCCGTGAATAATGATTTTATATTAAAATTTTAAGTGTAGGTGTTTTCGCTAGAAGTAACTTAATTATTAATTTGAAAAGTTTGTACTGTTATATTTTATTATTTAAAGTTTATATTGTTGCCAGAATCTATTTAAAAAACAAATCAGTTATATTTGGTGCTTAAATTAGTGTTAAACATTATTGAAAAAGAAAAATCCAAATGTTTTCTTTTTCAAAAATGTAATTCTTACCCAATTTTATTTGTTTTTTTTTTTCTACCGGACAGCTCTGAAAGGCTTCTCTAAAGTCTTACCACTTAGTACCGTGGATATCAGGTTTTTAAATGCTTAATCTATTTTTCCCCAGTGTGCAAGTACCAAAATATGCATTTGCATTTTATGACTGTTTTAGACAAGGTGACTAACCACAATAGTATGAGGCGTTAAATATTTTTAAGAAAAGGGGAAACTATATGTATTTGGTGTAGGTTACGTAAATTTAGAAAACTATGTCAGCATCATAGCATTAAAACTTACTTTTTTTAACCTATATTAATTTTTCTTGTGAGAAACGAGCTATTTAAAATAGCTTTAAAAATCTTTCAGTTTTATATATATATATATATATATATATATGTATATATATATATATATATATATGTATATATATATATATATATATATATATATATATATATGTATATATATATATATATATATATATATATATATATATATATATATATATATATATATATATATATATATATATATATATATATATATATATATATATATATATATATATATATATATATATATATGTATATATATATATATATATATGTATATATATATATATATATATATATATATATATATATATATATATATATATGTATATATATATATATATATATATATATATATATATATATATGACTTAACACTAATGTATTTTTTTATAAACCGCCGCTTTTTTTTTTTTGAGGTATTATAATATTATAAATAAAAATATTAATTTTTAGAAGCTTTACAACTGACGATAAAAGCTTTTTTTGTTATTTATGACTTACCAATGCTAATTATATTAAAAGTGTGCATTGAAAAAATCAAAAATTAGCAAAAAGTGGGAAAAGTTATTTTTTTTGTGTTTAGGCTACATTTTTACAAAAGAAGAAATAAAAACATTATTTTTAAAAGTAGATCCATTGCTCTTTTTATCAAAATCCTTAGATCACTCTGCAAAAAAAATCCAAACCACCTTATATATATATATATATATATATATATATATATATATATATATATATATATATATATATATATATATATATATATAATATTATATATATATATATATATATATATATATATATATATATATATACATATATATAAAGGAAAATTGTTTAATAGTTTAATAAAGCCCACAAGCAAAAAAATAAGAATTGTTTTATAATAATTAGCATTTTTTATTAGCCGTACTTATTTCTTAATAATTTTTTGTTTGATTTTAACAAGTTCAGAGAAGCTATATTTATTAAGTAGTAAATACCAGAAAATAATATGAGGTTGTTTAGAAAATGAATAAATAATTGGCTATTTAAGATAAAATTCATACATAATTTGTTTAATTTCAGTTCGTTAACTAACAAAAAATGTTTAAATAAATAATAAATGGAATAATAATAAATCAAAATTTAATATTGTGTAAAAATTAAATATTTTAGAAGCGTCCATTGAAGTATGACCGTAAATTGTTTTTTTTTTTTTTGTGGTGGTTTTATTACATCTGGCAACGCTGCGAATTGGCACGCTCACCCAAAGAAGAGAGAATTGTTAACGGCGCCGCAGAAAAACGTGTTTAATGCCAACCGTGATTTTATAAACAAAACCGAGCCTATTGCTGTTTACCACCCATAATTTGTGTTTATTTTCTTATCTTAATATTTATAGGTTATCGGCTTGCGTGCGAAAAATACCGGATATAAAAAGTATACTTCGATTTCCTTAGTTTCAATTAAAAGTTTTTATACGTGACATATACAATGTAAAGTAAAAAAGTACTATTTTGCATTTTCTTTTATCTTAGCCATTTTTTGTTTTACTTGCCATCTAGAAACCATTTTTTGTTAGAAAATAAGAATTTTAGTAATTTAGAGGTTATGTTAGAAGAATATTTGCATGGTTCAAGGGCATGAGCGATAACAAATAAAGCTTAAATAATATAAATGCTTTTAAAGTAGGAATATAATAGATTAATAAATACCTTTTAAAACACCCTTTAAATGTTCGTTAGACAATATACTTTAAATATGTTTTTAGAATTATTGGCTTAAATAATAACCTACTGCCTATTAATATATTTTTTTTATTGAAAATGCATTTCATATCTGATTAGCTTACAGTTTTATAAAATAAAATAAATAAAAATTTTATTTTAACCAGTCGTTAAAAATTTTAAAAAATTAAATATAATTCAGAAATTTTATAAAACCATGCATATCATGTTTCATATTGTTACGTTCCTAACATTTAAGTTTTCTCCCTGGGGTCCAGAGTTGTTATTCATTAAAAACTTTTCAAAAAAGCTTCTTAAAAAAATTAAAATTTTAAATATTAAATATTAGTTTATTTAGTTTTGCTTTATTTTTAATTAATATGTAAAGAAAGTCCCAAAAAAATCATGCATTATTAAGGGATTTAAAGCGTAATACTACAAACATATTTTTAGTTGCTTATATAGGGTGTTTTATTATTATTGTGAAAAATTTTAGAACGGGATCCCTTACTAAAAAATAAGAAAAAAATCCCTTTACCCTATGTCCGGAAATGCTTCATTTCGTAGATACAGGGTGTTAAAGTTTTATTTTTACGTTTTTTAAATAATTTTTAAAATTATGCCAATACATAAATCAAAATTAATTTCTGGGACTTTTTTGACATGCGAAATTCGAATTTAATGTTAGTGGGGCTCTTACTTGTAGGGGACGCTACCTACACGGTTTTTGAACTTTGATTGATCATAACTTTTTGATGCTTGCTTGAAATTAAATTTTAAAGCAAAAAAAGATTTTTTATCATTTTTACATAAAAAAGGTGTCCTGGTAAAAGTCGCCATGAGCCATCGTTTTCGAAATATTTGGATTTAAAATAATCTAATAATCTTTAAATTTAGAACGGGTTTTTCTCTAAAAACTAAGAAAAAAATCCCTTTTTCTCGTGTCCGGAAATGCTTCATTTCGTAGATACAGGGTGTTAAGATTTATTTTTATTTATAATTTTGTTTTATAATTTTTAAAATTATGCCAATACTTAAATCAAAATTAGTCTTAGGTTTTTTTGACATGCGTCATAATTTTTTATGCCATTAAAATTTTAAGCAAAAAAATATATTTTAAACATTCTCACATAAAAAAGTGATTTAGTAGAAGTCTCTATAAGCCACCGTTTTAAAAATTCTGGATTTAAAATAATCAATACATTGGATTTTGAATGGCAAAATTGTTTCTTTTTATGTTGTAGCCCATTTTTTTAAGAAATTAAATATATAATGCTACAGAAAATTCTGTAATTTTTTTTAAAAAGTTATTAAAAAAAACAAATAAAAATAAAATTAAAACCTAAACACAGCATTTCCGGACATGGGTATATAAATCTTTTTTAGGTAAGGAACACCGTCCTGAATTTTGTAGCAATATTAATGAGACACCCTGTATAACACTTAAATAAGCTTATTTTTTATTAAACAAATAATTTTTCCAAATTACTTTTTTATTGCAACCAAAATATGTTTTTTGTTCCTACCACAATTTATTTAACTTTTTTTTATTTATTTAACCCATTTTTATCCATAAACGGTTATAGTATATGTAACTAAAAATACACAAAACAAAACTTTAAGACTATTTATAAGCTTATCACGCAATACCAGTTATTAAAGCACCTATCATGTTGGTTGCCTAAAATTAAAATACATTTTGAAAAAAACGTATATAATTTAAACAAATTATAATAAAAATAATTGCCAAAAATATTGTAACTAATTTGGGCATTAGAGTTGGCAATTAATGATCTTAATCATTAATGCGCTAGCTAGGCTCGCGGATGAAATGGCCTTGATCATTAATCGCCCTTAATAAGACCCTTAGTGGTTAAATAGCTATGTTTAAATAGCTGCGTATCAGGTTCAGACAAAGTATCTCTATAAAAGCCCAAGTTTATGCTTGTGTGCCACATGCGTCTAATTTTCTTTTAATTAAATTAATAACTATTTAAAAATAATTAAATAAAATTAACCTAATTTATAAATGTACGACATCCATTTACATGTTTCGTTATAAATTGCCTGATACATTTATTATTTGGATTTTTTTGCAATTGGTTAGCTGTGTCTTTAAAACGAAAAAATCCCATATCTATTTATAAAAAAGAAAACTTTGTTAAAGAAATATTTTAAAATATATAGGGTGTCAACTTAAACAATGACGTTGCAAATATTTTAAAAATTAAATTGTTGGACAATTATTAAATGACAAAACAAATGTTATAGAATTGGGGGAAATCTAGTTTTTACTTTACTTTAGTTAAGAGGTTGAGTCACCCTCTGGGCGCCCCACACCCTGATAAAATTTTAAATCACAATTACAAATATATATTTTTTTTAATTTTATTTTTTTAACTAGAGTTCTATAATCACCCAAAAAATCAATCCATATACTTTACTTACTTTTAGAAAAATACAAACCCAATTTTATTTTTAAATCTTTTTAATAGATGGCTCTAAACTTTATTATTTTAGTATTTTTGCCCTAGCTCTAAAACTAAAATAGGAACATATCACTTTCAGAACTTTACTAAATGCAGAATTTTAAAGCGAATGCGACGAGGTATAACATTACTACATTCTTTTTAATTTTGTTTCATTATGTAGGTAATAGTTTCATTTTGTACTAAATAGAGTATACCCCGTATGTCGCAAAAAATCGTAGTTGCCATGGAAACAGAAGCTAGATAGGGTACCGTAAAAAGAATTGCTTCCGTACCTTTAAAAGTTTGACAGAAAAAAAAGTTTCTATTTATTAACATATCTTAAATAATTTGAAAACAATTAGTTAACTTTAGTATTAACAATAGAAACTGGGTTTTTAGTAAAAGTGAGCAGGTCGATTCACTTATTGTGTAGGGCAATGTGCAGTGATTTTAGTATGATCGTGACACACGTCGTTAAAATATAAAAAACATTAAATAGAATTTTAACAGAATTTGACATTAAAATAGTGTACGCGGGCAAAACATGAGCTGTAGAATTTAAAAAAACAAAAAATCTACAAAATGCATAAAAATTACGTTTTGATAGAATTAAAACTTTATTAGGTTTCGTTAATGTCAATAAATAAATACAAAAACGGCAACTGTAATCTTATGGGCACCCGGTATAGTGATTATAGTTTTCCCTACTTGTATAACATTTAGGCTAAATTAACATATTTTTTTAGGATACTTAAACTGACATCCTGTATAAGTGATAAACATATTTTTAATGTAGTATGTGACATTCCAGATAAATTTGGGTTAAAGAAATCTTACTAAAATAAAAAATATTTATTTGGCATAATCCATTTAAATATAACCATAAGAATTTTTTGCTAAACAATTTTAAACTTTTAGTAATTAATATTGCAGTAGAATAACCACCATCCATTACCCAAAGGTGCATGTTTTTCCATTTAAGTGTGACGTCACAAGCTCGCGTGAGCTGCTGACAGCACAACCTCCCCGAGGGCAAGAAAACACCCCCTGAGAGGGTAAAAATTTGCATCAACTTGTCTAGCCGTAAAAGCATGGGTGGCTCTGGATAGTTTGGCAGGAAATTGAAAATTAAGCGCGTTTTTAAAAAATTAGGTTGCTAATTTTTTCGATAAAAGGTTGGCGTACAAATGTTTTTAACCTTTTTATTAACCTTTAACCCATTTTTATTTTTTATTGTATCCCTAAATGATAGGTCTTTTATCGTACTAAAAGTGATTTACTAAAAAGCGTTTAAAAAATAATAATACAGTTTTGGGAAGGTAATAGGGTACACACATTGTATTTTGTTGTTGATAGTCACACTATTTGTTTATAGTCATACTATTTTTTGGATATTTTGGATAATAAAAACATAATTCATGTAATAGACATATAAGTATATACTTATTTCTCAAATAACCAAACAGAATAAAATATTTTTAACTGCAAATGAAATTAGATGATTTTACAGGGTGTTTCAGAGTAAATTTCCCTTCTTAAACAATGCTAAAAGAAGTTGTAAGCTTTTGCAATGGATCTATTAGAAACATTATTCTTTGGATAAATCTTCTCTTTGGAAGGCAACAATAACTCTACTTTCTTAGACTTTTTTTATGTGTCAGCAAAGCCTGGTGTATGTTAATTCCCCTACTAATTCTGATGGAGCTCAAGAAACGGATTTGGAAATAAATCACCATAATATATATATATATATATATATATATATATATATATATATATATATATATATATATATATATATATATATATATATATATATATATATATTTATATATCAAATGAAAAGTTACAAAACAAATCATTGACCTACAATTTTCTAAAAAAAAAAAGTACTGAAAGGTTGATAACTTAAATGCCTTCGCTACTCCATGTTATATAATGGCTTTGAAAAATTGTAGGCCCTTAATTTGTTTTGTATTTATATTTCATAATTTTGAGTATTTTTTCTAATATTTTTCTATTTCGTGATTTTTTATTTTTTTTATAAGGTTGTAACACTCGTGTACCGCTAATGTTTAAATAAATTAATCGTTTCGCCAATGTTATCTAAAAATACCTTTTAAATCTAAAAAACACAATAAGAGCATGCTATATTATTTCCTTAATTCTTCCTTATGTAAAGAACGGGAAGTGATAATTTGTAACAATCGCGAATATTTTAATCAATACGCTATTTTTATTTCCAAGAAATTCTGGCACGGTGTATCGGACGTTTTATAAAATACAAAGGAAAATTAAAAAATAAAGCATTCAATTACATTGCGGACATTTGTGTAAAATAAATATACAGAAAAAAACACGTCTTGTTATTAGCCGCACTTATAACAAAAATTGCATGTTTTTGTCCTAAATTACTAGACAATTTTTAAAAAGTTTAATAAAAATTTGTTTTTGAAATACAAATATATATAGTAAAAAAATATTGGGCCTGCAATATTAATAAAGATTGGAGATTTTAATCTTTAATAAAAAAGTGTTACATTCTAAGTGAAAAATATCTTTTGGAGGTATAAAAAAAGTAATTATTAACCAATAGAAAAAAATACCATAAAGATTTTGCTACTTTTAACTGTTTTTCTTATTATAAATTTTTAAAATCCGAAACTTACACTTCTCAACAAAAATTTTCCCAATTTGTTCTTTTACGATTGACACCTATTTTATCATGACTTTATAAATTTTAAAAAATATACATTTTTAAATTAATTTTAAATAAAAAAAGGATAATAAATTGAATAAGAAAACATTTATAAATTACTTTGTCGTAGAATTATAAACAAATGTGATAAACAGTTGGGTCTGCACATTTTGATGGCGATGATCTTTGATAAACAAAACTTTAAATTTTAGCTTAATGTTTTAACGATAACAAAAATATAACACCTTATTACAGATTATGCTGCAAACATTAAAAAAAAAACATGGATATTATAAACTTTTTTTTATCATTATACAGGGTGCCACAGATTCGAGTGCATGGCATGGGGATCTCGGAAACCGTAAGAGATACGAAGTCGGTTGAATTATGGCAAAGTTGCGCATTTAGGTGGCTAAAAACATGCCGTTTAGAAAGTTGTAAAATTCGGAGTACTTCCAGAGATATTCGTTTTTATTTTTTCGTCGTTATTTAAAGAGATATGAAAAAAAAAGCACTTTAGCCACTTTTAATTACAAAAGCTTTTTAGGGATTTTTGTTCGAGTTTTTTTCGAACCTCATCAACTTTATTTTTTAAATATGACACTAATTGTTTATTGCATTTTTTGAAGCAGTTATAATCCCAATTACAAATGATAACACTTAATATTTTTCTGTTAAATAAACATATTTTCCATAAGAGACAATGAGTTAGACAAGGAACGCACATTATTTTTATAGGGGCTTTCCATATTTGTTAATAAATATTAAGGTTATACATTTTTGTAATTGGGATAAAAGGGGTTTAAAAATTAAAAAAGAACCAGGTCCGTATTTAAAAATGGTGATGATGGTTTAACGTAATCGAATCGTCGTACGGAAAATCTCTCAAAGCTGTTTTGTAGAGCTTAAAAAGTGGCCTTAAGAAAGTGTCTTTTGTTTTCCATATTTCTTTAAATAATGTCAGAAAAAAATAAAACTGAAATCGGCAAATTTCGGTTTTTCCCAGATATCTCCGGAAGTACTCGAAATTTTGCAACTTTCTAAAGTGGACATGGTTAGTTACACAAATGCACTACTTTTCCATAATTTAACCGACTTCGTATCTCTTACGGTTTCCGAGATCCCCATGCATGCACTCGAATCTGTGGCACCCTGTATATTAAATTATAAAAATATTAGGAACCGTTTTTATATAATAAACAAGATACTTAATATGCTACTGGAAATACAAAAACACTAAAATTTAAAAAAAAATACATTTGTTATAAAATGAATAAATGTAACAATGAATGACATGAAGAGAATATTATTATTTGCAAAGAAACTTTAAGTGCAGAAACTGCAATTTAAAACTATTTCTTTTTATTTAATTAAAAATTGATCAACGACATACAACAAGACCTTAAATATGCCTCAGCCTATAGGCATCCATATTTGTGCTCGATAAATCTAATATTGAAGCATTAAATTTATTGATTTTTGTCGAAAGCTATAAATAGGAATTTTTTATTTTATAACCCCCAATTTTTGTCGTCTTGATTGTGGTAAAACTTTTTTTAATGCTATTAAAATAAAAGTCAACAGGTTTGTATCATAGTAGATCTACTTTCTCTGAGTTGATATAAATATGTCCTATTTTATCGAATTCTAAAACAAGCGAAACTAATTAAGCAAAATAAAACCACTATTGAAAATAAACAAGCAAACAAATAGCTCTATAAAGATAAATAACAGACATTTAGAATGCAGATTTACTACTTAGTTGCTAACAAATTACTTACAACGCATCGCCAGTGTGACGCTGGTCGTTAAACCTTTGGATTTTAAACTCAAGTAATAATATACCCAGTTATGTTTGGTAGTTTAGTAAAAAATACTTACACTGAAAATGTTTTTTCAAATTTGTATGGACCTTAGAAACATTTTAAATTACTTTGTAAAGCAAAACATGTAAAGCATATTTTTACGGATTAATAAATTAAAAAGCAGTTTTTTTTTTGTTTTAAACAATTGCTTAGCCCAATTTACCATTAAAACATTCCTTAATATTTTTAATCTATTCATATTATAACCCTTTTCATCCATCTAACCCATTTTCCCTATATACTCACAACTCCTTTTTAACGGTAACTGTTTTATTATTATAATTTTGAAGCCACAGGTCTCAACGTAAACCAACCCCGGTTGCATGACTTGTATTTTAAAAACAGACCTTATAGAGCTTTGTCTTTACTTTAGCCGCAAAATGTTTTATAAATAACATAGTCTTTGCATATTTGATTTTAGTGCTGAAATACGATTTGCAAAGAAACCTGGCTTAGTTAAGTTAGTATATATTGTGAGCGCACGTTTAGATTTTACTAAAAAAATCGATCCTAAACAAGTCGCAGCTTGGTGAATGTGGTGAAGCAGGTTGGGTTTCTGCAAGAGAAAACTACTAGCAAAAATAATATCAGTTTTTCTTTGGAGTTAGCTGTATAAGAAAACAGTGGTGTTTGCAACTTCATAATTTGTTTCTTAATCTATTTTGTAAGACGATACTTAGTCCACAATTGTATTTTTAATCTTCCTTATAATACATGTAAAGGTAAATACCTAATAAACAATTTATTAGTTTTATATCAACTTTTTAGAAAATTTTAGAAAACTTTTTAGCCTTTAGTTTTAAACTCACGTAACAATAATTCTGACCTGTATTGTAGAAATTCTGTCGAATCCGTATTGCCTTTAAACTGTTTCTTTCTTTTTTGAACTACGCATGAATATTTTTAAACTAAAACTGTGGCAGTAATACTAAACTGCTTAACAAAAAGATCGTACCATTTAATTTTTAGACACATTTTCAAACTGCTTTAACTTTTTTAAAAATTAACTTTTTTGAATATCTAAAACGAAGTTTAAATCCGCGTTTCTTTTAAGCTGTATTGCATTTAGTTTTTGTAAGGTAAATATTATCGTGATGTACAGGGTGATCAATGAAGTGCTGCAAAAAAACAAAAAATTCGAGTGTGTCCCATGTCAGTGGTAATTTTTTTGGTCGTTATAATATGAGTTGTTACCAAAGTTATATCAATATTTCTAGACGTTTATGCCAGTTTTGAATTGAAGACCTGGCCTGCGATACACTTCTAAACGTCAATAATAACGACGCATTTTTGCTAAATAAGTTTACAGGCACTTAAGCAGCATAAATCGATTAACGGTAGAAATCGTTTCGAGATACTGACACAAACTTCAACTTGGCCATTTTTAAAACAAAACACACTCATATGGTCCCTTTGGCATTCAATAATTAACCCTATATTTAGGATTTATAAATCAGCTACGTTTTTGGTATTTGTTGGTCCCGTATACTCATAAAATTATGACCTATCGAAAGGTGCTTAGGACATAAAAAATCTACATTAAATGAGCTTTCCGAATATGGAACACTCGTTAAAATCCGTCAATCCATTTTTCAGTTATAGCTTTTTAAAGAATTAATTACCAAAATTTGACCTATAGAAGTGTATCGCAAGCCAGAGGTCCTCAATTCAAAAACTGGCATAAACGTCTAGAGATATTGATATGACCTTGGTAACAACCCATATTATAACGACCAAAATAAATTACCTTTGAAATGGGACACACTCCAATTTTTTGTTTTTTTGCAGCACTCTATTGATCACCCTGTACATCATGATAATATTCATCTTACTAAAACTAAATGCAAAACAGCTTAAAGTAGAAGAAACACGGTTTTAAACTTCGTTTTAGATATTTAAAAAAGTTAATTTTTAAAAAGTTACAGCAGTTTGAAAATGGGTCTAAAAATTAAATAGTACGTTTTTTTTGTTGAGCAGTTTACTTTTGCTTTCGCTTTAAAAATATACTGCCTTATGGCAATCAGGGCTGAAATATGCGAATTTGCCATGACTCACCCTACGTCACCTAACCAAAGTGTGTTCTGGGTTGCGACCAGTTTATTTCACATACAAAGCTTTATTAAGTAAGTTTAATATTTAAAAAGACACATTTACAGTACCGCCGATAAAATACACACGTGCTATTTATCGTCTTAGATTAAATTTAATTTTGCTAGTTTGTTTTGAAAATAATGTCAAATGGCACCCACAAGCTAGTTGCGTGTTTTTTTTAGTCGGTCAAAATGAATACAAAAATTTTAAATTAAATTTTGTAGTTATATTTGAAATTTTATTTTGATAATATTCTTTTAAATTTTTGCCCTTTTGTAATCTTCTTCTATTTTTAATCATCCAAGTTTAAGCAGACTAATGCAAAATATTTTATTTTTAATATCACCACATTATCACCAATTTGGGACACGCTATCGTAATAAGATTTTAAAATTTCAACCCTAATAAAAACTTTCCTAATACAAAGAAGATGGTGGCAGCAATATTTAAAAACGTACTTTTTACAAAAAACATTTTTATTAATTTTAAAATTTTACTATTTTAAGTACTTAATCTAAATTTTCAACGTTCAAAGTAACACTTGCAGCTTCAAATTTTTCTTAATTTTTCCTTTTTCGCTTGACACTTATTTTTCATAAAATTTAGAGCCACATTTTTTCTAAAAACCATTTTAAAATAAATTTAAACTTTTATTTATTACTTACATTATGCGAAAATGTAAATTATTTTAAATTCATTCCATTGCTTGTGTAACTAAAAATATTGTAACGCATAAAATAGGAAAACTTTTTAAACCATTTTGACGTAATAACATACTTCAGTTGTATATAAAATTGTAATAAAAGAAACTATGACACTTACAATCATACCCTTGCCGTGGTCAAAAAAGCCGTTTTTTGTCAGATGAGTGAAGTTAAGCGACACTGGGTACAGTCAGTACCTGAATGGATGCCCGCCAGTAAAGATAAAATGAAAATAGTTGTCAAAACCACTTCAAACGTCAAAACGGTGAATAAAGCAAGTGTTACAATATGACAACTTGACATTAACGTTTATTTATTTTTCAATACCTAAAGTAAGGATTATGCAGAAAAATTAAGTTAAGTTTAAACAAGTTAAAGTAACACAAGAAAAGATAAACATTATGTCATCAAGTGATTTCAATTATACATCCAAATTAAAAAATAAGTTAAGATAAGTTAAAAAGTTAACCAACTTTTATCTTTCTTAACTTATTAATAATTTTTTGACTTTGTGCGCCAATTTCTGCGTTGATTGTTAATTTTGACACAAAATGAAATAAACGAATTACAACTTACAACATTACTTTTTTTTTATTTTGATAAACAGGATAAACTTTCGAAAAGTTTTTTAATAATGTCTGAGACTGAAATAGAACTGGATGTTATCGATGATAACAAATTAATTAAATTAGTTTGTCTGTTTACTTTTTTATGTTTAAAAGAGGATTTAAAACACAGAAATCAAGTAGCTAAAAGCAATGCTTGAAAAAGTTTTAAATTGATTTACATGTTTTCATACAAATGTATTAATTTTTATTAACTTAATTTTTGTTAACTTAACTTTACCTTATTTCTCTGCATAATCCAACCTTTAAGACCCTTAAATTCTTTCTTCAAACACTTGTGTATCCTAGTAATGTATTTTTGGTATTTAAGTGCCCAGAAGATATTTAAGTCAGTGCTGAAGTCAGCCTGACTCGGCCCATCATTCATTGCATGTTGGACGTTATTAACGAAACAAAATCTCAAAGGCAGTTCTTTGAACAAACCGGTATGGCATGTTTTAAATCTAGTTAAAAAATAACATTTTAATATGCACATAATGGCCGCTGTAAATTTCTTAATGTTTATCATCTAATTAAAAAAATATATATATTTATTTCGGCATATATTTTTTTTAAAGTTATCTTACTGAAACAATTTTCCGTCTCCTCAAAATGGAAAATCGGGCGTCCTCGTCACTAAGTGGCTATATCTTGAAGTCATTAGTGAAGCTATTACTGCGAGTAATAGAGTACATCTTAAAGGGGCCTAGTATCGAAAATTTACCCAGTTTCGGGTTAAAAGTCGGTGTGAAAACATAGTCTGTGAATAATGAGTAAATTTTATAGTGACCAAGAATTTTTTTTCAAATTAAAATTGTTTTAACCTACTTTTTTTATATAAAATCTCACTAAGCAAATATTTTAAGATTTTAGTATATGTACAAAGGGCTGTTCTTTTTATTTATTACAAGAATTCAAAATTTTACAATATTAACCGATTGTAAATTCTTTAAAATTATCGGGATAAATGTCGAATAATATATATATTTTTTAATAATATGATATTCACGTAAATTTTTGAGAATAATTTATAATTTATTCGGAATGTTACTGTGGTGATCGAATAACAGAAAATAAGAAATGTTATTAAGTACTTAAAAGTAAATATACTTACAGTTTTAAAAACAATTTAATCATATGAATGATTTAAAAAAAGTGTGTGAATGCGTTGGCAAAAGTCTTAGTACCCTTGTAGCTGCACCGGAATTTGTCATTATTTAATAGAATTTTATATAGAAATAAATATTATAAAAACTTGATCTCCGCCGATAAGTTTAAGCTATGATATTATAATTAAAAAAAAAGTAGTGACAGTTAAACAGAACAATGGGTCAACACTGGTGTGTGAAAAAGAAAAGAAAAAGGACTACAGCGGGACAGTCTTCTATTTGTTGCCCATGTGGACCAACCTTCAGAGTTCATCCTCAACGGTAAATACTTTAGTAGATTTTTGTTAGAGTGCTTAGTCTAGCATATTTTCAGTTTATTGTTTTTAAAATCATATTTCTACCTTTTAATGTCTAGTATAGCTTTATGTCTAACCTCAGTTGGCAGTATTGAAAATGAGTCTGACCTTAGTGAAGTATCTGCACGATTCCACAGGACTACAAATGATAAAAAATATTACTTATTTACTTACCTACTATATGCAGGTACATTCATTAAAATATTTTACTGGCTGCTAGTTAAGGTCATTTAAAATCGCTATGGCCATTTTTACCTTTTTGCAAAGTCTTACCGTTTTTGAGATATCGACCTTTTGCGAAATTGCCGACTTTTCATAATTATACTTTATTTATTGTACTTAATTTGTTCAGCTAGCTGTTTAAAATATTTTTACGGGTATCTTTAATGTGCAGTTTGTTAAAACAATACAAACTTATTGCCGAATAATATTTTTTAAAAAAACTATGTATGTCGTATATTAAACTATTATGCATACATTCTTGTAAAAATAGTTTTGCAATTTGGTTTGTATTATTTTTAAAAACTGCAAAATTTTTAATCCATTTTTGAAATCTTAAGGCATTTAATACTGCAAAAAAGAATACTAAAATCTTGGCTATTTTACAAAAATACACTGAAAGGCCGATATATCAAAAACAGATAGACTTTGCATAAAGGTAAAAATAATTATTTTTTAAATCACACCATCTATCACTCAGTAAAAACTTTCCATCGATGTATAAAACACCCTGTATAAAGCGTGGCCAAAAAAGATTAAAACAAATAGGTTGCTTTTTGTTTGAAATATTTAAAAAAGTTCTTTCGTAAGCAATTATGCAGATCAAATAACCTGAAAAAATATTTTTAAATTTCTTACGTGACTGCTTTTATGACGTTTAACGAAAAAAAAATTATTTAAAAGATTGTGATTTTTACAACCTATTGTATTTATACATTTTTTTTTGTTACTAGAAATAGTTTCATTAGCATTTATTACACATAAAAACAGATAAATTATTTTTTAATTATTTATGACATACATGATCTGTATTTTAAAGCAAGTACCTAACGCCAATACTTTAAATACATTGGCTTAATTTCAAAAAAGTAATTTTTATCCAGTTCTTACATTTTTAAATCTATATTTAAAATAAAATGAAAAACTTATTTCACCCAGGATATGATTCCTTCGTTTTTTTAGTTAAATATTGTTAACGAGATATTGAACACTCTGTTTATAGTTTATAAATATAAAATTTTGTTAATTAACCATAGTATTTGAAGTGGCGGTATCGAGAATTTGCTTTAAGATATAGGGCATTGAAATAAGCATGGCTAAACATTTTTTTTTGTTTCATCAGTGATAGAAAATTAAGTTTATGTGAAAGAATTAATCTAACTTTGGTAAAATCAGTATGAAACCTAAATGACTCTGACGCCATCTAACAAACTAATCCCAGTTCAACCAGCATTTGTTCGTATTAATTTGCTTTACTGGTTGCATCTATGATTTCATCTTTTTGGAATCTCTGTAATTTTAATGTAATAAGCAAAACGCGTACTTCTAACAACGTATATTTTTTTCTTTGATTCATTAAGAGCTTGATATCCAAAGAACCTTTCCTTTCTTTTTTTGAATAATACAACTAAACTCAAGAACCTCTATAACAATATTTTATTGCAGTTGGGTTAAAATACGGCTTTTTAATTTCTTTATTTTGTTCTTTTAGATGTGGTTTAGCGCCGCCTGACGAGATGTGGCAAAACTACCTATTCAAAATTTACAAACCCGTGAACTAATGAGTGGCCATTTTTTTAGTGTCTTTTAAATATCATTGCAATGCCTACCTGGATGGTACTTTTTGAAGTTTTTTACCATTTTTAACATCTTTTTTATATTAAAATGCTATATTGGTTATAACAAGTACATCATTTTGTATTTACAAAATTTCGTTTATTCTCTTGGTGATCCTTTTTCAGTCATGTCTTGCTTACAGCGAATGTAATCATCCCCTATAAGAATAAAACATGTTGTCGTCTTAGCCACACCCGAGGATCCCATCCTTTTGGAATCACTGTTATTTTAATAAAATTAGCAGAAAATCATACTTCTATTGACGTATTTACTTTTTCAAAATCATTAATTGAAAGCCTTATGCTCAAAGGACTTTTCCTTTCTATATTTTCGTCAAAAATATTTATTAAACGAAAAATATCTAACAACAAAATAAAACTCCAAGTTAATCTAGTTGTCACACAATAATAAGAAAAAAAATATTTTCTGATGACATAAGATAAGAATCGTGATTTTTAGTGTCTAGCAATACACCAAAAGGTATTAAAATGTATTAGCATGTTTTTAAGACATTTGGGATAAACCAATATACCTTAAAGTTTTAGACGCTTTTTACCTGCTAAACTTGGCAATTTAATATATAACTAAGGTAACTAAATTAACTTATTTGGACGTCAGAAATCCGTTAAAAAGATTGTACACGTATTTTCTGGACACCCTGTACATAAAACTAACGAAACAAGTAGCATCCCAATTTTAACAATGCTTTAAATTTCCACAACTTGATACAGATTTCCTACAATCAATGTATGTTTTATAGGGTCGCGTTATGTAAAAACCCTTATATAAACTAAACTTGCATGTATTTCATTAACTTTAAATACCGTAATTTCCTGAGTTACGTAATCAACTAGCGCTTTTATTTAAAACCCTTAGTAACCCTAAATCATATTAAAATGCAATTCAAAGTTCACCTTTAAACCCTGTAAAACTAAAGCACTAAGTTTACATTGAAGATTGAGATAGGTCAGCTAGACGCGGGGGTGCGCCTCTATGAACGTGACGTCAATAAGACGTCACGACGTTCTGCGCCAATCGGAGGTGGCAATAAAAATCTTTATGGCTTCTTTATCTGTGTTAGTATGTTCCCTTGTCCCTTTATCAGATAAGGTGGCAAGTAGATAGAGAACGAATAGCTCGGTGGATATTTGTATTTAAGAGTATTTATAGGTTGACTCTGTTACAACTTAATCATGTTATTGGTAAAAGATATTTTTAACACTGTTATTTTTAGAATTTATGGAAATCTTAATGAAGTACAGGGTGTTCCATGTTCGACACTTTAATAGGGTAAATGTTAGTGCTATAAAAAAAGTAATATAAGCGTCATATGCTCTTTTTGGGTCATACTTAAGATGGTAAAATTAAAATTTAAAATTTTTGCTTGCTAAAGAAATACGGAGGAAAATCAAAGAAAGTCAATGTCAGAATGACCCTATATTTTCTTAGTTATAAGAGATACCAAAAGCTGTTTAAACAAATTTTCTTTATAATGATTGTTAAATAATCTACCATTTTTAGAATAAGTATAGGGGGTCAGGTAAAAAAGTTATTGAACCTAACAACATTTTTTTATGAGACACCCTGTAATTTTTCTCTAAAAAGATTGCATATTAAATTTTCTTTTTACAAATATAACATACCATGGATGATATTGGTTTTCGATACAATTTATTTTAACTTTATAACTTTAAACCGCAGTAAGCTATGAAACAAAAGCTTCTATAGTAGAAACGAAACTATGTTGATATTCTGGTCGTTATTACCATTTAATGTCAATCTCATTTTTACATAATAATTTGTAAAAATGACAAATCAACATTTTAAAAAATTTGATATGATATCAGTTTATATTAAAAGTTGAAAAAACTAAGAAATTGCGTAAAATTTAAATTTTGTTCGCTATCTGGAAGGACAGCAACCATTTAAGGACATATTTGGACGACTGGAACATAATTTAAAAACATACTGCATTTTTAAGAAGCCCAGATTAAAAATTTAAATTAAAAAAACAAGAAGAAATTAGCTTATTAGGATAAAAATTTAAGAAAGTATAAATTTTGTGCCATTTCTTCGTTTTTTCACCTTCATTATAAACTGATTTTATACTAAATTTTTCAAAATCCTAATAAATAGTTATTTTCACCAATAAATATGTAAAAATGAAATTGACGTTTCGTTTCTAGGATATTAGCTTTTGCTTCAAAACCTACCGTGGCTTAAATTAATAAAGTTTTAATAAATCGCATTAAAAACCAAGATCATCCATGGTGTTATATTTTTAAAAAAATATATTTTAAGATGTTATCTTTTTAAATTAAAATAAACGGGTAAAAAAATAAGGTTAGGTTTGATACCTTTTTTACCTGACCCCGTGTACCTATTTTGAAAACAGCAAATTATTTAACAATCTTTATAAATAAAATTTGTATAAAGCATTTTTCTGTCTTGTTTTTAGTGAAAAAATATAGGGTCATTCTGAAATTGACAATATTTTTTGAGTTCTCCCCCTATCTCTTTAGCCAGCGAAAAGTCCCAAATTTTGATATAACCATTTAAATTTTAACCTAAAAAAAGCACACGACGCCTATAAAAATTTTTTGATAGCACCAACAATTACGGAGATTACCTATAAAAATGCCGAAAACGAGACACCCTGTACAGTATGTGTTGGTTATAGGTATTATGTACTTACCTCCAAATGCAAATGTAAAAAATAATACTAATTAACCTTGGACAAGTTTATTTCAAATTGCTTTAAAGAGAACTATGGCTCCTAAAGATAGCTTTGATTCTAGTTGGGCATTTGCAAATCACAGGTTCTAAAAATCGGTATATAAAGACTTGGAATTTCTTCTTATCTTCCTTAATGGGCAAAATTATGGAAAATCATAAATGGAATTAGGTGATTTTTAAAGATAAATTTATCTTTTGTTCGAGTATTCAAAATAGTCAAGCAAGGGCAAAAAGACGATGTAGCGTGAAATTTAAAATTTGATGTGGAGAAACATATTCGTCATACCTTGAATGTAATGGTATAAAGGTGCAAACGGATATAATAGCAGTACTTCTGCAGTCTTTATAGGAGGTACTTAAGGTTAATAAAAACACAATTTCTCAACAAAGGCAACGCCAGAGCACATATGACCTGAGTAACCGTGCACTTCCTAATCAACATCATATTAACTGTTTACCATGGCTCATTAGATTGTCTAATATCTTTCAATTCGAAAGTGTGGAATAAGATACTTCAAAAAAATATAGACAATCTCATTTACGGTAGATCAATCCATTTTAATAATTGTAAAGACAATAACAAGACTGTGAGTAGGTAAATAAGAAATCAAGGGTCAACAACACATTATTATACCCAGTTCGGATTTGGATAAACACCTAATTATGTTAGTTCTGGTTAAACTTGTAAATATAAAGTTATTAAAATGTATTTTTTTATTCATTATTTGTTGAAACAATAAAAAAAATGTATAGTAATTTTTAAACCGTAAAATATTTTACGCAGTTCACTTATTAAAATGTAGCTTTATATTTTCTGTTATTTTTGCTTTAATTTTAAATTAAAATGAAAACAAATGTAAATTATATAATTAAAGACCGTTTTATCTTTGGAATTTAATTTAAATAAAATAAATTAAAAATTTTGTAAAATCATATACAGTATGTCCACGGAAAAGGTGTTGAAGAGAAAAAACTTTTTATTTTTGATTTTATCGAAAAAAGCTACTCTTGATAAAAAATTTTGCTACATCTAAGAGTAAGATTGGGATAGAAACATTTAACATATTTTATACACGGTGTTCAGAAAATTGAAAAACTTAAAATGGTACAAGAGTAAAGTGCATTTATTTGAGAAGATATGGAAATAAGTTACTAGGAAAAGTTGTTCAAAATTAAAAGTTAGTCTCTAATACCAATTTTTGAAAAAATCGGCCTGCTTTTATTTATTTCTGGTTAAATTTATTTTCATATCAATTTAAATTTTTAATGTTAATTTTATCATTTTTTTGCTGTTAAGTAAGCATTTAAAGCTGACGATACTGCGGCTAATGAATTATAAAAGCGAACTGTCGATAAAGCTTGTCACTATCAACGCCTACTAGTACAAAAATTTGGAATTAGTTAATTGATAATGAAATTTTAATCACAAATAAATAAAAGTGGGCCAATTTTTTCGAAAATTGTTATAAGAGACTACCTTTTATGTTTGAACAACTTTTTCTCGTAAGTTATTTCCATATCTTTGCAAATAAATGCACTTTACTCTTGTACAATTTTAAGTTTTTTAAATTTTCTGAACACCGCGTATAAAATATGTTAAATGTTTCTATCCCAATCTTATCTAATAAATAGCAAAATTTTTTATCACAAGTAACGTTTTTCGATAAAATTAAAAATAAAGAAGTTTTTCCTATTCAACACCTGTTCCGTGGACATACCAGTACGTCCACGGAAAAGGTGTTAAATAGGAAAAACTTTTTTATTTTTAATTTTATCAAAAAAAGCTACTCTTGAAAAAATTTTGCTACTTCTTAGAGTAAGATTGGGATAGAAACATTTAACAAATTTTATACGCAGTATTCAGAAAATTGAAAAAAACTTTAAATGGTTTAAGAGTAAAGTGCAACAATCTTGCATAGTAACTTATTTCCATATCTTCTCAAATAAATGCACTTTACTCTTGTACCATTTTAAGTTATTTCAATTTTCTGAACACCGCGTATAAAATATGTTAAATGTTTCTATCCCAATCTTACTCTAAGAAGTAGCAAATTTTTTTATCATGAGTAGCTTTTTTCGATAAAATCAAAAATAAAAAAGTTTTTCCTCTTCAACACCTTTTCCGTGGACATACTGTATTATACAACTATAAACGTTTTTAAAAGAAACTGCTAAATTTGTATTGTTTTTTTTGTAAATTGACATTGACATCAGTAAAAAATTTAGTACAGTATCTTAGCTATACTTATAAAAATCACTTTTATTGGCAAAATTTTAGCCATAAGAAAGCTTAGTTTTGCCAATTTTTAAACTTCCTATGTATTTATTTTAGTTATTTACACAACGTTTTGATCAGTTATATATCTGTCCGTCCTGTGTTGGCGATGCTTATAAAATAACTTCTATTGGCAAAATTTAATTTAAAAAAATCCAAGTTTTGCTTTATTTCTTTCATTACATTCTAATGGTTTTTAAACAAAATATCCCTATTTTAAATGTGGTAGACTTAAGAATTTAGAACTTCCTTTTCTTTATTTTAAATATTTACACAACTTTTAGATATCTTTATCTCTATTTATACTTAAGTTTGTTAACACAGAGACGGACAGAGACAGACGGTTTGTTAAAGTTAGCACTGTACTTAACAATGTGTTAAATTTAACAAAAAATTAAAAATGAAAACTCTTGGCAACAGGACATAATTTTTTAAATGTTAACTTTTTGTCAAAAAAAAATATTCGGGATTTTGCGTTAAAAATCAATTAAACATATAAAAAAATAATAGATACGTTGCACAAAATATGAAAAAAATTGGTTTGGTATTCTAAAAAGTAATTTTATATATTTTCTCCAAACACAAGCAGTACAATAGATAGCTTGAATGACTAATACTGCAGAACTTTTCTAAATTTGGTTTTTAACAGATTCTTTAATATGCTTATTACATTTTATTATAGGTTTAGGTAGTATTAAATCTAGAGTAGACAAAATATTTGCTTTATTTTCCTAAAAAATTGATGATTAAATTTAATAAATATTAGTAAAACTATTTATTTACAAAAATTTTATTACTTACAGCTGTTTATTATCATCTATTCTTTTTAAACAAAAGAATTGAAATAATTTTATATTTATTTTTGTATTAATATATGTCTAAATCAAAGAAATTAACCTAGAAAATGCTTCTTGTCTCTAAGATGTGCTACTTTGACAATTTTTTTCATTTTTTACTGTGTTAAATTTAACCCATTATTAAGGCCATTGCTAACTTTAACAACGCAATCGTCACTCGGCCGTTTATTTTCTTACTTTGATTTGCAGATAATTTACAAATAAATAACAATATTTCTAAAATATTTAAAATCATAATTTTAAAACGATTTAAAAAAATTAATACAAAACCTTATTTTATAATAAAAGATTTCCCACCTAATGTTTTACAAATTTTAGTTATATATTTGTCAGGCCTAAAGCAAAAGATATTAACTTCACAGTAAAAGTAATTTGGTTTAATTTAGTGAATTTTCAGCATATAACAATTAAAATCCGATTATATCCTGTAATTTCGCGCACCATGTGACGCTTTTAAAACGTAATTATTGTAACAATCGAATTACCCGAGAAAATCGGCAAATTTACTTCCAGGCTTTATTTGGAATCCCTTTTTACGTTCTTTTACCGTTCATATATACAGGGTGTTACTTAATGGTATGTCATAATTTGAAGGAGGCATTCCTGGATCGATTTTAAGTCGAAAAGTTCATATAAACGTGGGCCCTAAAATGCTTAGTTATTAAGATACAGGGTGTTAAAGTTTTATTTTATTTTCACTTTTTAATACATTTTTCAAAGACGGTTTGAGATATTGAACTGAATTTTGGCACAGGATATTATGGCATAAAAACACACTTTTCAGATGTTCATTTAATTTTTTTGCAACCAGTGGCGTAGCTATGACGAATTTTCAAAACAATTTTACAAAAAATACTACGCCATTGACTTGGGAAAAAATTATGGTTTTATAATAATTATCAATCAATTATAAACAAAAATCCCTCTTTCATTTTTGCCGTAAAACTTACCGTTTGGGAGAAATCGTTAATTAAAAAATGTCTTATGTACCCAAATTGCATCTTGAAAAATTATTATTGAAAAAATCAAGTTAGCTTTGCTCGTTGCCAGCGATTGTTGTTTTGTTGTTGTAAACATTATGACACTGACGTTAATTATCATTCTTGATTGTGTTAAACTTTTATTTTCAATTTTAAATATATTTTTCAAATATTTATTTTTAAGCTATTTTCTTACAAACTAGAACAAAGCAATAACAATTAAATACAATACATACATAATTTACAAAAATGTTGGAAATGACCACCTCTCGCCTCTATGCAGGCTTCTGCTCTTCTTCTCATTGAATTACGAACCCTTTCAAAAATTCCATGCGTGTTTCGGATAGTTTCACATCCGTCAATAATTCTATTTCTGAGTTCTTCTAATGTCACAATTGGTGTATGATAAACTAATGTTTTTAGGTGTCCCCACAAATAAAAATCTAGGCTGTTCGGGTCAGGCGATCTAGGTGGCCAAAATTGTGGTCCTCCACGGCCTATCCAATGATTTTGGTAGGCTCTATTTAAATGCTCACGAGCCAATATGCTAAAGTGGGCGGGAGCGCCATCATGCATAAACCAAAGTTGTTGCCGTAACTGAACAGGAACATTTTCAAGAAGCAAAGGCAAATCATTTTGGAGAAAATTACAATAATCCTGTCCGTTAAGGCGTCCTGGTAAAAAAATGGTCCAATTAAATGGTCGGATACGATACCGATCCAAACGTTCAGTGAAAATTGTTCCTGAAAATGTGTCTCTGTAATCGCATGAGGGTTTTCCTGGGCCCAGTAATGATTGTTATGGAAATTGGTTATTGCATTTCTTGAAAAATTTGCTTCGTCCGTAAACAATATTTTGGCATCAAAATGAGGATTTTCTGTTACTTTTTGGAGATACCATCTACAAAATTGCGTACTGGTTCATAATCTCTAGGAAGCAATGCCTGAACCCTTTGTATGTGAAAAGGATATAACAAAGAATCTCTTAAAATCTCCCATACCGTCTTGTAGCAGATGTTTAATGCCATACCTATTTTCGCGTACTTGTGGTTGGATCTTCGACTGCATGGTGACAGCCCTCCACTGGGTGTTCTAACTGTACGGGCCTTCCTCGGAAATATTAGCTTTAAACTGCCGATTCAGTCAGACGACGATGAATGTTTATAAATGTTCGTCTATCTGGGAGAGCCATTAGGTACCTTTGATACAAACCCGCGCCTCCACAGCTTACCATTACAGACCATAAAGGAAATGCATTTGTGTCATTTCCAAATTAGAATAATTTACCATTTTTTTAACTAGCAAAATACGTTTTAAGATCGAAGGAGAAATAAATACAAACTGTCAAGAATGTAATTAACGTCAGTGTCATAATGTTTACAACAACAAAACAACAATCGCTGGCAACGAGCAAAGCTAACTTGATTTATTTCAATAATAATTTTTCAAGATGCAATTTGGGTACATAAGACATTTTTTTAATTAACGATTTCTCCCAAACGGTAAGTTTTACGGCAAAAATGAAAGAGGGATTTTTTGTTTATAATTGATTGATAATTATTATAAAACCATAATTTTTTTCCCAAGTCAATGGCGTAGTATTTTTGTAAAATTGTTTTGAAAATTCGTCATACTACGCCACTGGTTAAAAAAAATTAAATGAAATCTAAAAGTGTTTTTATGCCATAATATCCTGTGCCAAAATTCAGTTCAATATCTCAAACGTCTTTGAAAATGTATTAAAAAGTGAAAATAAAATAAAACTTTAACACCCTGTATCTTAATAACTAAGCATTTTAGGGCCCACGTTTATATGAACTTTTCGACTTAAAATCGATCCAGGAATGCCTCCTTCAAATTATGACATACCATTAAGTAACACCCTGTATATTGTATTAAATAATATTTACATGTAAGAAAGTTGTTTATCAGAAAGGTATTAAATGTTGGAAATTATTAATACCCTAAGTGATAAACAAAAAATTAAAATTGAAAATCCCCAGGGCAATATACTGAGACCTACTCTTTTTGGTATATACTTAATCAAAGCATAAATGTATTGGCTATCTCCTATGCTGACAATACTGTGTTGGTTTTTGCTGGCAATACGTGGGAAGATGTAAAAAATGTACCTCATAAAGAATTTTTAACAGTAAAAAATTGGCTACGTACCTA
This sequence comes from Listronotus oregonensis, assembly GCA_019359885.1. Lineage (NCBI taxonomy): Eukaryota > Metazoa > Arthropoda > Insecta > Coleoptera > Curculionidae > Listronotus > Listronotus oregonensis. The sequence goes on along the minus strand of JAHBCN010011050.1, from coordinate 2,774 downwards.
TAAAATTTCTTTAAACTTTATTAAAATGAATTACATAGCATTTTCTTTCACTAGGGCAAGTAGACCACCATTAAATAATATTACTGTTAATGACCACTGTTTGCAGAAAGTGCCTTACACAAAGTATCTGGACATTGTTATTGATCTGTTTCTAACGTTTTAATTTTACAATTTAAAACAATTTTTGAATAAAAACACATTAATTACTTTACATTTGGTTAATTAGATATGAAATTATAGTTTATAGAATAAACTTTATATAATTGGTTTAAGAGCTAGAGCCGAAAAATCGTCGCCATCAGTAATATGGAGTTTCTCCCGTAAAACATGTTCATTTATTATTGTTAATTATGTTCCCGCGCAAGCTGACAACCTATTGGATACAGAGGGTAGCAATAAGGGGTGAAAGTGCACAATTTTTGGAAAAAAAATCGTCATCGATAATATGTCAGCCATTTTGGCTACTTAAAGTTGAACCCCTAAGGTGTCTAAATCCAAAAGGTCTGACAGTTAGATGGATACCAAGGCAGTAAAACGGGGTCAAATTATCCCGAGCGCTTACTATATACGGGGTGTTTTTTAATTTGATGTCAGTATTTAAGGGAACATTTTTTGGGTCCATTTTATGAAGAAAACTTCATATGAACGTATGTGCTAAACATCCTAAGTTTTGTGATACAGGGTGGTAAAATTTTCAAAAATAAATAATTTATTATTAATATCAGTAATACCACTTTAGATATTTTAATAAAATTTGGCATACATATAATATGTATCAAGAGGCATTTTTTAGTGTACTACATTTTTTTTATTTTCACCAGTGGCATTCGTACGGAATTTGACATGCCTATTTTGGCAGATATTGATGGCACTGATTTCTCTCAAAATAAAAAATATTTTTGAAATCCCCAATCATTTTCGTTAAAAAAAAATAAAAACCATTTCTCTCCATGATTATAACAATATCGGTAAACAATATCATTATGCAGAGAAATATCTAGATTTAATTTTTCTAGGTGAAGACTGCTCGTAATTTTTTTAGTCCGACGCACGTACTATATCTAGTGTTATATAACCTTATGCAAGCCTTTGTAGTCGAACCTTTTTTGATACTGATATAATAAATATAAACATATACAAATGTTGTTTAGTTTAATTTCGTTTAAAAATAATTATATTTACTGTACTAAAGAGATACACATCAATGTTTAACACTATAAAAAAGTCTTATCTCTGCTGTTTATCTTCAAAAGGTTTGTGACCTATCGGCCCGCAATTTATGTATAATCCCTTTTTACCACATATTTGAATCTTTTACCAAAACAAACGAGCTCCAAATATCCGTTTTACTTTAGATGTTTTAAACCTGTGTTTGTCTAGCATTACTTGCCAAACTGTTATTTAAAATTGTATAAAAATTACCTTAACTGAGTGAAAACGTGTTGTTCATTTCTCTACAAATTATGAAAAAAATTAAAAATGATACCTGACACAAAATGGATATTTTTAATTTAATAATAACCTACTTTGTTTTATATTTAAATTATAGTTATAAAGGTCTGCTATAATTTCGGACGGAAGTTCCAAATTTTAGGGTATAAATCGGTGAGTGATACAATCAAAAGTTATGAAAAACTTTATAAACTTTTCACAGTGTATCCCAAAACTGTTGGCATGATTAATAAAGTATTTTGCTTCACGTGTTGAAAAGCCACGCTTGCAGTGCGGTTGTAACAGCTATAAATAACTTAAAAGATTGGCAGATTTTGAAGTGGATATTAATAGACTTCCTTTAGAATGGTAGTTTATTATGTATTCGACATTAATACTTAATATTTTATATTATTCTATTTTTTTATATTCAAAGTTTAATTTAGCTTTAGCATGATATTTTTATTTCATGTTTTTCTTTACGTAAAAAAAAAAAAAAAAAAACATGTAATATTGATTGATTTAATTATTTTAATTTCTTATTTATTACCTAAAAATATATGGCAGTCAATAAGAAAAACTAAATGGTTTAAAATAAAAGTGTACAGGGTGTCCCAGAATATGTGGGCAATCTCTCGGAATCCAATAGAAAACCAAAAAATATTATGACAAGTTCCCATAAACTTTTTTCCTATGACCCTCTCTACGAAGATACAGGTGCATAACGGATGCCCCTGGAAATCGTTTTTGTTTAAATAACTTTTAAGATACTAGGCATAATTTAATGTTTTTTTAATATAATGGTTACTAGATAAGTATTCTTAAAATGAACCCAATAAATCATATTTGGCTTATTTAGCCAGGGACGGACTAGCTCTGACACAATAATAGCAATTTTTAACACCCTGTATGATAAAGGCTCGACTATATTATTTTTGGATAGCTTTAACCTTAAACTAAAAAAAAGAGGTATTTTGATTGACATCGATAAAATCAACTATTTACGAGAAATACAATATCATAGTTGGTAATTTTTTTACATTATACAGGGTGTTTTCTAATTGTACGACAATATTTAAGGAAACAATTCTTGGGTCCATTTTAAGAAGAAAACTTCATGTGAACGTATGTCCTAAACGTCTTAACTTTCGAGATACAGGGTGGTAAAATTTTCAAAAATAAATTATTTATTATTAATATCTGTTATACCACTTTACATATTTTAATCAAATTTGTCATACATGTACTATATATCAAGAAGCATTTTTTAGTGTACCACATTTTTTTATTTTCAAAAATAGGCAGGTCAAATTCTGTACGAACGCCACTGGTGGAAATAAAAA
>JAHBCN010011049.1:0-30131 GCA_019359885.1 Listronotus oregonensis | reverse complement strand
AAAAACCAGTTAAAACTAATTTTTGTTTTTCAATTTAATTTTATGTAATTAGTCGCCCTAGCCCGGCTGTGTAGTTTAAATATTGATTACGGAAAATTTTAATTACTTTTTTCTAGAACTGACCGCGTTTTAATCAATATTTTATTTTCTCATACTGTTCGATACTCATGTATTTTAATTGATAACTAAAAAACCGCCTATTGTTATAAACTAGTTCATAGGGTGATTGAAAAAATGCCATCGCTTAACGAGATTTTCCTTGGTCAAAAATAAGACAGATAAGATACAGGCTGTGAAAGTAAAAAATATTATAAATAAGATATTTCCTTAAGTCCATGAATACTTTACGCTATTTTTTTTGCTTTTGAAACATTTATTATAGTAATATTTCATTTGACGTTATAAATATAAAGAACTCATGTCAGATCAATATTTTTTTTATTTAAAATGCATGACCTGTGCCAAAATTCGAGGTTAAAGGTCGGCAATACCATCTTGGACTTTATATTTCTCGTATTGTTGATTCATGTATCATGGTAACCCTTAAAATACGCCCATGTTTGAAAGTTGGATTTAAACATGCTTAAGCGTACTTTAATTAAGCAAAATGGGGTACCAATAAAAAAATATTAAAATCCTATCCACCATTGTTTAAAAACCCCGTTTTTATTTGAAATAAACAGAATATTTGTCAGAAGTTAAATCTTCCGATGATAAATTACTTAAGCGATCATTAAGTACAGAAAATCCTAAATTTAAAGTTAAGGGACCCTTAGGGACGAATCTCAGCTGTTGCAAGAAACGTTTGAAACTTAAGGGACAGTTAATGCTTAAGAACAACTTGTGGCGCAAAAAGTGTTGGTTCGACCGGCAATTAGTGAAATTGTAAGAAAATTACGTTTATTTCTTATAGATTATTATATACAGGGAGTTGCAAAAACATAGCACAAAACTAAGACAAAAATGTTCCTTCGATTTCCTTATAGTGCCTCTTCCATAAATCTCTCTTAGCTTTGTTGTATTTGTTTAAAGCTTTTTTGTAAGTTTTTTTTATCCGATGTTGCCCTGTTGTATTCTTTCCTTGTCCTCTTTTTCAGTTTGGTGAGTTCTTCGTTTCAGTAGGGCACATTTCTCGAGTACTTTCTTATCACCAGAGGGCAGTTCTCATTATACGCAGAAATAATGTCCTGTATTTGATCCGCCATCATTTCCAGGTCGTGTGTATTGTTTATTTTTTGCGTTGTCTTTCTAAAGGTAGATTCCAGGTCTGCCTTAAAGGCTTTCCAGTCCGTTTTTTGAGGGTTGTCATTTATGTCTTCTATAGGTTCATGCCCCCTATTGTAAAATTTATGTGTCTATAATCTAAGCAATTTACTTCCTCAGATACATGCCACTTAATCACATTGCTTCCAATGTAAATTGTAGTTAGTGTTATATCTAGTACCTCTTTTCGTCTACTATTTACAAAAGTTGTTTATTACCTATTAAAGACTCACCTCTTTGGTTTGTGTTTGTGCTTCCCCAGGTAATGTGGTGTGCATATGCATAGCATCCTAGGATGAGCTGCGATTAATTTCCTCTACAGCTTCTTATCGGGTCGTCCATCTCCTTGGTTGGTGGTAGGTCAGGACCATCAAAGGGTAGATATGCCGATCCAAAAATTAATTCCCTCGACATGGCCTTATCCCTTGACCTAATTTTAACAGCTACCAGGTCTCTAAAACAGTTAGTGGTAGTATCTTAATGTCTTTTTTGACTCGTATGCAAGATCTAGAGACGTCGGAAGTTCTAATGTATATCAGTTCTCCATTCTCGTTTCCTAAACCTCTTACCTTTCCTCCGTAGACCCATAATCTTGCATGAGGGCCACGTCGAAGTTCCTCATGGCCTAGCAAGGACTGCTGTTGCTGCCTTACTATGCTGCAGGTTGGCTTGCAGCACCCTAATCTTCCGTCCTAGCAGCGGAGCGGCCTATAAAGCGGATTAACTAATTTGGTCATCCATATTAATCCCAGGAGTAGTGGGAAGGGTGGTCAGCGCCTGTGGTGCTCCTGCACAGGCTTAAAGCTGAATACTCTGGGAGGTCGCTCTGTATCCCAGAGGCTCCGATCACGGTGCCATCCATTCTTTAGTACGGGTCGCATAACGCCACTGAATTCGGGTTTCTTAGTCTGTTTTCTCCTCTTAGACCTTCCGCATGGGTGACCTTGCCGGTCTAGCTCTAAGGATTATTAGAACACGCAAGCCCGGTCACCCGGCTGTTGCCTTCGTCGAGGAGAAGATTTTTCCTATAGATTATTTATACACGGTGTTTAAAAAAACATGGAAAAAAACTAAGACAAAATTGTTATATTAACTTAGCTCTAAAATTGTCCCATTTTAAGATACAAGGTGTAAAAAGAGATTTTCAGATTTGCATTTTTTCTCTTAATTTTAAATTGTATTTTTCGATTGAAATAAAACAGTTAGCACATTTTTCATAGGGGTCAATAAGAATATGAACCTGTTAATTCAAAAACTGCTTTGACATAACGCTAATGATATAAGAAAATCAGAAGAAATATTAGTAATGACGTCAACTTTATTAAATTCCACTTTTTTATATAAAAAATCACTATGCCACTTTAAAACCTTATTTTATAGTTTTTTTTAACTTTTTAATTTTTACTAAAGTCCATATCCCTTTTATGAAGTCTAAGTACTAGGTACTGTTGGAACCGACGTTATTTACTGGCGGTCACCGTGTTTAGAGTCGCTTAACTTCGTTGCTCTCTCGAAAAGCGATGTTGCAACGTGGCAAAGGCCATTGTTTGGCAAAGGCCTCTGTAATATTTATAATGCGTTTCCTATATCACCAGAGTTTAAAAAAATGTTATACAGGGTGTAAAAAGTATGATGCTCATGATTTAAATAGGCGATAGTGAGCTCAGAACAAGTCAAAAAGTTTGTATGACATATGTGTCAAACTTGACAGATTTTTGTCTAAATGTTACACACTTTGGAAGCAATTACTTCTGAATACCTTAACAATTGAAAACTTTTGTCTTAATCGCTTATCAGTAGATTCATTTGCTAATAAAATAAACTAAGTTTTAAATTTTATATTCTATAAACATAATTATTATTTTCCCTCAGTGAAAAATTTAAAAAACAATTTGCAACAGCGCTACCCAAAAGCCTCGTGTAGTCGTGCATTGTGCGTACTGGTGGCGACATGTTTGTCCGTTGTAGGTCAAAATGTTTTTAAATCGGAAAAATATTCCAATATGTAATTAATTAACGGCGCGGCGGGGCAAACCAAAATGCTAATCTAGCAGCTCAAATTTGCCGTAAAGAACTACCATAGTAAAGGCGTACCAAAGATTTTTAAAAACGTGTTGTGTGCAACCGAGAATTCTTATTTTTCAAGCCAAATAAAATAGTGCTGTTTTAAAACATAATAATTTGTGTTCTTTAAATGGATATTCAGTTTAATTTTGTGGTAATTAAATTATTTTTTAACTATAAATAAAAACCTTGAATAAATAAGAAGAAAAAACTTGTTTTCCGTAGGGAAGGCTCGTGGATAAAAGCTGCGGGCTGCATAGTCCGAAAACATTAAAAAATAAGCTAAACAATATTTAATTGTTTTTAACTTAAATTTAATTTTAAATTTAATATTAAAATAATTTGAAGAAGTAATTTTATTATTTTCTAATTTTTTTGAGGTTCTACAGCTCTTATGCACCAGCCACCCTACTTTATAAATAAACATCTTTAAAAAAAAGAGTAAATATGTAAAACCTCGCAAAAAATGTTCCACGTTCGACTCGATGTGATGGAGCGGGCGCCGTGTTGCCAGAGTTTTTAAACTTTAAAAAGCCATATTTTGAAAACAGTTAACTTTTGACCCATGTATTTTTTTGTGTTTTGACTTGTTTTGAGCTCCACTATCGCCCATTAAAATCGTAGGACCGTCTGCATTGGTTTTTAGGACCGTCTGCATTGGTTGTCAAAATGAAAAAAAACTAGGTTAAAATTATGTAAATAAATTGTTAAATATAATTAAATATTATTGACATATGTATATGTATAATTATATAATCTAAAAGTACATTGGTCGTGAAAATATTTACTTTGCAAAAATTTTTGTTCCATTTAAATGCAATAAATTAACTTAAACAATATCGACTTTAATAATTTACTGCATGTGTGGATTATTATTCAGTAATTATAATTATTAAATTAAAATTTAATACATAATGTTAATAAAACAAACAAATAAGCAATTTTCCGCATACATTGAAATGACATGTATTTGTCCAACACAATAATCCTTGAAACAAAACACGAAAATTTCCTCTAAATTCTGTTTTTAATATCGCCGAAATTACAAAATTAATAATTACATTCAAGCGTTGCGACAGCAAATTCATTCCGAGTCTCGGATTGGCAACGACTCGTGCGTAAAATCCAACACCCTGTGTTTCCGTTCTGTTATAGCACCCGATTTAAACGTTGATTATAATTTTGAATCGTATAATCCTCACATAGCCGTGGTTTCATAATATTTCGTGTTATGAAATCCAAATAATATCGCGATTTTAGTTCTAGACATTTCATTAGAAGATTATATTTGATAGTAGGTATGTATTTAATTTCTATATGATAGAATGGGAGCTGGATGGAACCAAGTGTGCAAAGTGTGAGAACCGCATTTTATAAATCGTTTTGGAAAAGCTTACAAATTATGATTTCGGATGCAGCCCTAAAATTTTATTGTCCTCTCCTCTTAGAGATTAAATAAAGAAATTTAACAAATGTTTCGTGCGACACCATTTCATAAACATACTGAGTTCCTATTATTTGTGTAACACTTTCGATTTTTTTCCAAGGAAATTTTTGGGTTTCTTCGTCGGCTGTGTTAATCACACTTACGTGCATAAAAATCAGCCCGCTGTACACTTTTGACTTTAAATAATTCTTTTTTAGAAATTTTTCGTTAGTTCAAAATAAAACTTTAAGAGTTTAAAAGATGATTTAATTTATTTGTTTAAAAGTGTTGGACAGTGTTATTGAATTGATTTAATATGCTTTAATATGGGTATAATAGATGTATTTAAATTTCTTTAATGCTAAGATAAAAATTATAAAATATTGAATGAATGAAACAAATTATTATTTTACTATTACAGAAAACATGGTTCCTTAAAAATAAACTAAAATGGTAACAATAACAACATGGCCTTCTCTTGCTCTAATAACATCTTGCATACAATTAAGCAGGGATCGACGTTGGGGCACGAATTCTACTAGATTCCTCGTTACAGCTCATCCCATAAATATTCAATCGGGTTAAGGTCGGAACTGTATGCCGGCCACTCCATAACTCGAAAACCAACTTCTGTAATGTAATCTTGGACAATTCTAGCAGTGTGCAGCCTTGCATTATCCTGCATAAAATTTTTGCCAATATAGTCGATGCAAGGTACCACATGAACTGCTAGAATCTCTTCAATGTACCTAGCGCGTGTTAAACCTCTTGACGACCACGGCCAGGTCTGGCGATGAACACAGGGTCCGTTCGTGCTTCCATAGAAATTACACCCCAGATCATGCATGAACCGCCGTGTATTTAATCCGCTCTTTCAATGCAGCAATCTGCAAATCGCTTCCCCGGTCTTCATAAACTTTCTTTCTTCGGTCGCTGCCATAGAGACATATCCTCTCTTATCGATAAACAGAACAGACCCCACTGCTCCAATGTCCAATTTATATGCTCCCTTGCGAAATGTAGGTGAGCTTGACGGTGAACTGGGGTAAGTCTTAGACCAGTTGCAGGAATTTTAAGGGTCAGGTTTATTTCCTGCAGTCTTCGTCTTACTGTCAACTAGCTAATAATCACTCCTTGTACCTCATGGAGCTCTTGTTGCACTTGTACCGCATAAAATCGACGGTTTTTTAATGACTTTGATACAATAAAGCGGTCATCAAGTTCTGTTGTACATCACTTTCTACCTGTTCCTGGACGCCAATGAAAGGATCCAGTCTCCTCATAACGTTCGCGGACTCTTCGAACCGTTGCACGTGTCATATTCAGTCTTCGAGCAACAACTCGCTGGCTAAGTCCATTTTCAATTACAACAATTACTTGAGCGGCTTTGTATATTCATGGTAACCTCAACTTAATATGCATTTTTTTGTTTTCTACACTTCACAAACAATAAGCCCTCTAGCTAAATTTATACCCGTGTCTAAGTCTATTAAATTATCTATCAAACTGTATAAGTTTTGTTTTGATGTGACGAATATTAAAAAACATTTAAAGTCAAAAGTGTCTCTTTGTTTAAAATCCATATTTTGCCGGTCTCAAATTAGTAGTCAATTTGACGTCCCAAACCACAATGTCTCATGCAACGCCATTGTTACGTTAAACAAAATACGTCAATAGCCTACTGCATTTCAGAAGAGTGAAATATTGACACATTACGGCACTTTTTTCACTTATATTTAACTTCTGTTAATGTGATAAAAAAGTGATACTTTATCAGTTAATATAAGTTGAAAAAATCAGTTTTTATAACGATCGTGGATTTTTTTATTTAAACAGACCACTTGAAGTTAGAGTTAAAGAACACAAAAAACATACGGAACGAGGTGAAACGTCGAAGTCAGAGATTGCCGAACACGCTTGGTCAAAACAACACCGCATACAATGGTAGAAAGCAAAAATTATTTATAAAGAAACCCACTGGAAAAAAGGAAATTAAAGAAGCTGTAATAATTGAAAACAACCAAAATGTATTTAGCAAGCATAGTACCGATATTCCGAATATCTGGCAGCCATTGCTAAACCGTGAAAAGTCGGTCAAGCTTCGGTGAACAACGGATAATATATTATAAGATCGTAGCTTTTAGGAATAGGTTTTAGTTATCACTAGAAAACAATTGGAGATACATGACTAACCGACACGTGTGTTAATAAATAAAAACGATGGAAGTAAAAGATTTAAGTGTTATTGGTAGTAGATTTTGTTACATAAAATTTTTCCAATATGACGGGCAACATTAACTATAAAAATCAAATTATAGTTTTCCTAATTTATTATTTTATTGTAATACATAAAAAACAGTTGGTAGGTTAATAGGTTTATGCTCATAGGTATTGTCTAAATGCAGAAAAGAATGTCAACATTTTTATAGGCAAGTCGTTGGGACATTGTGTTCCGTGATTTGACATACATTTTTCTAAGGTTGCGTCGTACCATAGAAGACAATGCCGATATGCGGCCCGGAAATGCTCCGTTTTTGAGTTACGGTCCGTTAAAAGGTGGGTAAAGAAAACGATTTTAATTAATTTAATTACTAAAACAAATAATTTAAATAAATTTATATATTAATATTAAATTTAATGTAAAATTTAATGACATAAAAAAATTAATACAAGGCAGATAAAGGATAGGTTTTTAAAAGTAGGGTGTGTTTAGTCATAGAAAGTTTTTATGCTATGCGTTTTTGTAAATTTAAGTTAACAATTAAATATGCATTTAGTGAAAAATTCTAAAAAGTATCTCCTATAAGAAATTCCATTGTTTAAAAATTTTAATGCACCTACTAATGCAAATTTATTTCTTTATTTTACTACCTGATTCTTATTTATTAAAAAGTGTTTGGGTTTAATTTATCAATAATTATAGAAGCTCAGCATTTTTAAGAATTTGTGCAATTTAAATGCCATTTTTGCAGTTATTGTAATTATATGTGGTTTGGTGAATTAAAAATAATAATAACTCTTTATTTATACACAATTGTCAATTAGGAAATATCTTTTTACTCGTATTTAACCATTTTTCTTCTTTGCAATTTTCAAAGGCTCTCACGAACATAATTTTAATACCTACTTGGTCTTCATAGGTGTAAATTATTTTTTCTTGTTCAAACTCGACAAGTGCACTTTTTGAAATAAGAGAAATAATAAAAATAAGTTCCAAAATGCCATTTAAATTACACAAAGTCTTTAAAATAACTGGACTTTTATTGTTAATGATAAATCGAACATAAACCTTTTTTTCATCAAATTAGAATCAGATAGAAAAATAAAGATACAATTAGAGTTAAGATATGCCCCAAAATTTTTGAACCGAAATTTCTTGCAACCGGTTGAATCTATCTTTTTGATGTAAAATACATTTTTTACTTCTTGTTCTCCTTCTTTTTGCTGGGCGCCGTCTTGATTTACTACTGAAGGCAGCGCAGCCTCTTGGGTTTTTTGTACCTAATCTCCCATTATCTTTTATACCAATCCTCCCATTAGTCTTGTTCTGTCTACAAGTCTGTATAACCCCGAAACTGGTTGGTTGACATATTCCTGTGGGCTTATTTTCGGTGGCCCAAATAATGCCTGTTTTTTGTGATTCAGCGCAGGCTGTTTCTTGCCTCTTGTTGCACATTCTGCAACTTGGATGCCCATTGTATAAGCCTATCTTCTGCAGGAAGCCTTTTCCTACTTTGCCTAAATAGATCTTAGTTCGTGCTATTGGATGGGCTCCTTATAAAGCCTTCCCATGCCTTATTCTATTAGGCTGCCCAGTATTTCTCGTGTTTGTTTCGGATCCATTCCCTGGTTTGTCCTTGGTGCTGTGATTTTGGTCACTCCAAGGGCATGTTCTGGTTCAAAGTATGGTGTGGTCGCTAGCTCATTCGCTTTTTCGTTGCCTTCTATTCCCGAATGTCCTGCTACTCACAGGAGAGTTACCCTGTTGCATTCTCCAGGACACAGTTCTTTTTGGCATTCCCAGGTCAGCTTGGACGTTACCTTGGGATTTACTAGTGCTCCTGGTGACAGCTGGCTGTCTGTTATTATGCAGATCTGCTTGTTTTTATAAGCCGTCTTGTTATTTTCTTTGCACAGTGCAGAAAAAAATACATTTCTGTTTGAAATACAGAACTGTGTGTTCGAAGTGGAATGGAAAATTGTGAATTCCTCATTTTACTGTACACGCCCGCTCCAGTTCCCTGCTCGGTTTTGAAACCATCTGTATGTGTAACAGATAATACCTTTTTTACTTGGAATTGTCTGTTCTTTCAGCATGTTAACTAAAACTTACAAAAAAATATGACAAAACAGACCTTACGCTCTAAAGCTTACTCTTTATGAGCCACATAGTCATACATTTTTTTTTCACAAAATTTAATACAAATCTATAAAATTATTCAAATTACATTTTCCCAGTAGCTGCAGTTAATTCAAAACTGTTCTCAGTAATAATCCTTCAACGGGCCGTAACTTGAAAATAGGGCAATTCCGAACCCCTGTTATATATTTTTTAAATCTTATTTTAATGAGAAAACGTTGCCGAAAGGTTTGCATTTACTTTTAGACCACCCTTTATAAACGAGTTATCTTTATACTTATCTCTATCTCTCATATTAACCTAAAAAGACAAAATGGTATAGTTATTTAAGTATTAAGGGCGGTAAGTGAAGTTTACCGTCCGAAAGTGTTTGAATTGTGTGTTTATTATTTAAGGGCGTTCCTACACCTAACACCCAAAGTACTTATTACGTTTTATGTACGATTGGACGTTTTCAATTTTAAAAATAAATTATTTTAAAATGAAAATCATTTTACATTATTTAAAAAAAAAAAAAACAGTCTTCCCCCGTATAACATTCTCAAAGTTGGCTGGATCCATGTTAGACTAAGTACCAAAACCATCCTAAATTGAGCATAGTTGTTTAAGCTGGTGGCCAAATTACTTACCTCTTTAGGGCGGTAAATTCAACTTACTACCCGGAAATTTGGGCGGTAAGCTAAATTTACCTCCCGATCGTGCATAAATTATTTAACCATATAGCATTGTTTTTAACTGTGTTTTGTATGCCTAAAATAATACTTTAAATGTAAAAATGAAAATTTAGAAGCAAATTAAAGTAAGCTTTTCTGTATTTTTATCCTTTGAATTATCCTTTTATTATGCTGTAAATTTGTTTTAGTTTAAAATAAAAAAACATAAAATAACAAATTACCAATTTTTTTAAACCCATTCAACCATCCTCGATAAATGAAACTATAAAAACAAGAGTATTGATTCTAAAGCCATTTATTCTTCCCTGCTAAGATTTTCAGATAAAATATTGCCATCCAATATATCCCAGCATATCATGCTTGACAACATATCACGTGATACTTTGCTTACTAGATGCACTTTTGCGGTCATCAATCAAGGTCTCAATCAGCGTAAATAGCTCAGTCGGGAAGCGTAATTGCTACATCGATCACCAGAGTGCGCCACTGTGGACAACACGGAGAATATGAGTACATAAATCTCACTTTCTGTGGTCAGAGTGAATTATTGTGATTGTACAAGCAAGTCTATTTTATTAGTTTTTTGGAAATTTATTGTCATTAACCGAGGGTATGTATATTTTTCGGGTTTTATAATATTATCACAAACAAAGTTAAATATTTTTGAACATTACTATTAAAAAAAATGGGATTTCTAAAAAAATACTTTAAAGATAAAACTAAAGTTTATAGAATATATAAGTTGAGTCACTTGCGTGTAAACCTTTGATGTTTTGGCTCTAAAGACACCGTGCGGCGTCTCCGCCGATCGCGACCCGGCAAAAAAGGTCAGGGGATATTTGTGTAGACATACCAATTTACTCAAACGTTTCCTCTAATCGAGATTGTCGGGGAACGCGAAGTTGATTTTTTATTATTCGAATGATTATTACGATAATATTAGCATAATGTCGATAATATTTGTTTATGGTCACCAAAGTCACTGTAAATAAATGTTAATTTTTTTGTTTTTACTACCTTTTAATAATTATGCCTAGAACTACAAATCGGGAAGATATTATCTACCTCAGGTAAATTTTGATAAGTAAACAATAATAAGAAAAATCTTAACTGTATTTTTGAATAATTTTAATATGTTAAATTTACCTTTTTTTTCATATTTTTATAAGAGAAATAGAAATAGTTTCAAAAAAAACAATATTTCATGGATATTTATTTGTTTTTTTTTTCATTGACCGGATTCTCAATAAGTTGTCATGATGGTATATATTTTTTAAAGCCTTCAAATCCCGTTGGAAATTTGAAAATCGGTTGTTTAAAAAAATAGTTAAATATTTTTGTTTGTTAAATGACGGTTTGACTGTTTTTCAGTACTTGTACCTTATTCAAACCAATTTTTAACCAACTAAATCTTAATAAAATTAAATTTGCTTTTTACCATTCTCTATTCACCACGAAAAAATTCGATCAGATTTCTGCTTTTAGTGGGGTTAATATTTACCCCGGTTTGTAGTTTACATGTAATGGGTTTATAGTTTTAGGGTAATTTTATCAATACAAATGATCAAATAAATATTTATTGGTCTATCTATCTATCTATTGTATATTGTAAAGCAAAATAGAAATTAATTGTAAACATCTAAAAAGGTCGACCAGGCTTTCATGGGTAATTAATAGGTCACTAGCAAAATGTGTAGATATGCACAACAATGATTATTTGTGTATTAGGAGTGAAAAATAAAATATTGCAGCAGTTTTTTATCTTGACATAATCCACAAAGGGCGAAGGCCTAAATACCAACGTACCGTGGATGTATCAAGTGTGGTAAGATTAAGTTAATTGACACGAGATTTAAATACTTGGGGGATTTAGATTTCTATATCGCTGATGTCCTGCGCGAGCATGAAAAAGTATGCATCTTCACCGTAGCACCCATCCGCGCTCATCAACATCCTGTACTTACGTTTTACAGTCTGGACACTCTAGAAATAAAGGAACTATCAAAGTAGGAAGTTCGGGACCTCTCAAGGATGCATAAAAACGACACTACGTGTCGCTCTATTGGAAGCTGTCAGGGATGGAACTATCTGGCCAACTTCAACAACAAAGCAAAAGCCGTAACAATATTTATAAAAAGCAACAGATCCTCTACTGCTCTCCTATGGGCGAGGAAAGAAAACATTTCTGTAAGCATTGAATCAATAATAGAATGAATAGCCATTCTTTAAATAAAATCAAGAATGCTAAAAGTTGTGGGAGACGCCATTCCCGCCCGTTAAAACTTACTCTCTCTAGCAGGCTCACTGAGTAAACCTATAGATGGAATCGCATATGAATGAATGCGACTCCTAAAAGGGTTTGAAAAATCCTTATTTTTGAAATGCAAAGCACAAACTCTAATACGGTTCTGATATTGTTTAAGCATATAATTAGCAAATTTACCTAGCTTGACATTTGATATTTTAATATATTTTAAATACAAATGCCAATAAAATAGTCTATTCTACATATATAATTTATATTAATTTGGTCCTTTGGGCATCTAAAAAACGATAAATCGCCTTTTCTTCCACTTTTACAATTATCCACTGAACAAATGTTATTACAAGACATAGTCAACAAGTTTTTAGGGTCACAATATACCAAAGCACACAGTTACAGCAAACGACTTCTGGCGCCCTGCGTATCAGTCGGCTTCATACCATAGACTGGTGCGAATATATTGGACAGGAGTTTTAACAGCTGCCACGAGTGATGCAACTCATATATTGTATATTCTTTAAACTATTACTAAAGTAAAGTCCTTGAAAAGCGCTCTTCCGGGTGACAACAAAATCACTACCAAGCCTTATATATTCTAAAATGAAAACTTATTGCATTTAAAATTTAGAAATACATATTGTGTGGTTAAACCGGAATGAATTTTAATAACCCTGTTTTGCACGAAAATTTTCTTCCCCAAACAAATACGTTATTTCAATAAGTCCTACCTAAGGAACCCCTTAAGCCGACCTTTAAATTGTCGTATCACGTAACAGAGTCCAGAGAGCACCAAAACTATGCTTCAAGCAGGTGTAAGAATAAACATGGGCGATATTTATCTTTCTATAGCGAATGGGTTACGAAGTTGCCAAGTCTAGGTTTTCTCTTAGTCCAGGAAAGTTGTGCACAATATGGCAACACCGCATAGTGGGGATATCCCCCATCAATAAAATCTCAACCCCCTAGGGCTTCAAATAAAGGAGATACCCATTGAACCCCATGTGATTCAGGATTTCACCGTATCCCAGTTGCTGGAGGGACAGCTTCTTATTAAAGGGTAGGGAAGGGAAAAAGTAACACGAGTTTAAGTTATTCCGTGGCTATTACCTTTAAGTTGACACATACGGGCATTATTTTGACAACTATTAACACAAACGGAACTAAATAGTAATAAAACAAGAAGCGTCCCTTACTGAAAGCATACCAACAGCACAATGCAATATTTTGTGATCGGCAATTTTTGGTGGTTAAACGCAAGTATAATAAGCTAAAGGCCGAGTGATGATCGCGTTGTTAAATTTAGCAATTGACTTAGCAATTGTTAGAAGTTAACAACGGTTTAGAATGTTTAACAAAACGTCATTGTCAGTGTTATTCAATGATTTTAGTAGGCAAGCTGTCAAAATCTGACATTTTGTTAAACATTCTAAACCTTTGTTAACTTTTAACAATTGCTAAGTCCATTACTAAATTTAACAACGCGATCATTACTCGGCCGTAAGTATGTTAAATAAAATTCATAAAAAAACTATTTTTTAGGGATATCAAACTCATTTTTAATGACCCTATAATATTTTAGCATTGATTTTAAATTATTCAGTTTAATTTAAATACATTAGAGTAAACTAATTCCATAGATTACTGGTTTAATTTTATTTTTTAAAATTTTTAGTTATCTAAAACACAATTCCTTATTTGTGCTGTTTTGTTATTTATCTGCACACGTATTATAACACAAATTAAGTAAGATAAAAGAAAACAAAAATACAATTTAACAAGATCCTAAATCAGCGTTCAATTTAGTTATACCCCTTTAAGGCACCTGGCAATTGGCCCAAAATTTTTTACCGTTTTATCGTTTCATTCTAAGGTGGGGAGTTTTTGAAATACAAAAGGTAATATAAAGTTTTGTGGTGAAAAACGTAGGTTATTACAAAAATTAGAATTATTTATACGTAATTAGCGGATATAATAAATATAAATTAAAAATATAAAACTATTGGGGTTTAGCCAAATGTTGATAATAAATAAGATAAAATTTAAAATATTTTAATTCAAAAAATTATAATTTTTAAAAATCTGCTAGTTTTTGAAATACCAACATAAAATTTTAAGTGTAAAACTTCTACGCTGTTGACTATTACTTTGAATCAGGAATAAATTTATGATTGATTATGATTTTTCGGTGCCTAAATAGGAAAAAGTTACCAAGTGAAATTACATTTAGTCCAGCGTTTTAAAATGGGGTAAATTTGTCATCTTTTTAAAATTTAAATTATCTGAAATTCATGCATTTTTAGCAAAAATGTGTAAAAATTTTTGTACAAAATAAAATTTGCTATCCAAATGGTATCTTTTAAAGTTAAAAATCCCTTTTTGTAAAATAAATGAAAAAAAAAACAATTAAAAAATTATTCTTGATTGTTGTCCAGAACTTTTTCTGAGGCAATATGGATATAAGCATTGCTCCAAATAAAAGAAAGCTAATGTGTAGAACTTTACAATGAGAGAAGCTAGATGAATTTTTATTAAAACTTGACAAAGATATGATTTTTTGAATTTTACAACCTTTGCTCAATTTTTGTTATTCCTTTTATATTGGATTATTTTTTTATAAACAAAAATTTTTGTTATTTAAAAAAAAACTTTTTTATAGCAATATTTTATTAATTAGGCATGTGTAAGAATTATTTTGTAGTACACAATGAAAAGGAGTTAAATTAAATCCACTTGTACGGGGTTAAAAGTCTACGAAAAATGGCTTAATGTCTACCTGAAAGTAAGGAGGGTGATAAACATAACTGTACCTAGACCTCAGCAAGCCCGTTGTGCTACCTCCTAAAGAGAACACCTCACTCAGTACGCCGCCCATCCTACCGATTTAAAGTAGGTGACAACATCGCCGAAAATATTTTTAATGACGGCCAAAGAAAGCCAATATTCGCCCAGCATGGATCTATCTTGGACGAAAGTGCAGGACAGTCACAAAGGATGTGCTCCACTGTCTCGTCTTAATTAGGTCTCTCATCGCAGACGCTGTCAGATCTATGAAAGGTTCGTGTCCGAAAGGTTTGGTCCCGTCAGCCTTCCTGGCCAAGGAATCAGCGATGCGGTTGTCTTTGGAGTTCGCGTGTCCTTTGGTCCAGCAGAGAGTGACCACATTCCTGTTGGAAGCGTCCAAGGGCACTGTGACATTCTAGTATCAGATCCGAGGTGTAGCGTGGTCTCCTTACGGCTAGTAGTGTCTGTCTGCAATCCGTATGGTTTTCATAAGAGTATTAGGGGTTGAAAACGAGATTTTCTAAAAAGGTAGTGTAAAAAAAACATTAATAGATTTAATAAAAAACCTGAAGTTTTTATGGTACATTATTAAGCTATGTTTAATTTTTTTAATAGCATTTTATACTAACTTTTTGTAGATAAAAATATTGTTTATTAATAAAAAATATCTTACATAAAGTATCTAAAAAAATAAATAACCGCGACATTTTGAAAGAAGATTTTATTTGCTAAAAAAACTCTACATATTTTTGTCAAAGATGCGTAAATAATTTTGAGTTCATAAACTAATAAAAAATTGATATTGTTTTTAAAAATTTATGTCTGAATCTAATAGCATTTGATAATGTTTTTATATTTTAGTATTCAAGAACCGTAATCTTAATATTGCCCTTACGATTTTGTTTCTTATCACCCCTTATTTTACTTTATAGCCAATATCCTATTCCCATTTATAAGTAACTTCTGGTTAACGTTACTTTTTGTTATTTTTTTAAAATAAAACTGGATATTTTATTAATTTTTATTAACTTCCAATATATGTCAATTTAATATTTTAGCAAATTTGATTCAAGAGCACTTTATTGTATTGTATTGCGTATGACAGCAATATAATTAAATATTATTGTTTTACTAATAAAAAATTTAAAAATATTAAACACAAGTGTTATTTATAAAGTTTGGAAATTTACTTTTTATGCAAACTAGTATATAAATAATAAAAATATTGTTTAACAAGGTAAAAGAGCATATAGCTTTGAATTAATTGAAATATCGCTGCAAAATAAAACAAAAAGGTTAATAGGCTGTCAAATAATTTTAGCAGTAAAACTAGGCAATTTTATATTACATTAAAAAATATTAACAATACTATTAAAATTGCAAAAAATAAGTTAGTGTAGAATTTAAAAATTAATTTACTTATATTCAACCCTTTCGCAGTATAGCAGATATCTACAAATATTGTTATAAGAAAGCCTTGAAAAACATAAACCTCTGTAAGAAATTTAATGCGTCTACGGTTATCCACATTCCTATATTTTTTTGCAAAACTTTATTGCCTTGCAGTTTAAAAGTAAAAAATTTTAGAACATACGTTTATAAAGACTTTTTTTTTCTATTTTTATATAAGGAATTCGTCTGTAAATTTTTTCGGAATATTAAAGAAACACCCTGTAGGTGTCTAAAGCTGTACGTGACAATATATCATATATATAAATATATATATATATATATATATATATATATATATATATATATATATATATATATATATATATATATATATATATATATATATATATATATATATATATATATATATATATATATATATATATATATATATATATATATATATATATATATATATATATATATATATATATATATATATATATATATATATATATATATATATATATATATATATATATATATATATATATATATATATATATATATATATATATATATATATATTTTATGCACAATTAAATAATCTATGACGAAAAAATTTACAATTTTTTTACAAATATACGCTCATCTAATAATGTTTAATGGTATAGGAATAATTTTGAAACATTTGTGCTTTATTAAAAAAAAAAAAATTTTTTTAAAAATTTTTCTTTTTTTTTAAATAACATTTTTTTTTTTTTAAACAAGGTATAACATTTAGTCTGCATTTCCAACATAGAACCCTTAATTTTTCTAGGAACTTTAAAATAACTTAATTAAAATTATATTTTTTTTTTTTGCATTATCGTGCAGTAGACTTATTGTTTATTTTTACAAACTTAAACTACAACTCCTTAACTGTAATTTTTGTATTTAGGCAAAAGCATTTAAAAAGTTCTTTAAATAAGGATTACCAAGGTTCAGGTTGTACTTTATCCATTAACTCTAAATTTTCATAAACATGCGCCATGTTGACAACTTCTAATACCAACAAAATTTTATTTAAAAAGCAAATATTCTTCCTAAATAAAAGTTAATTACTAAAAGCTTATTGTTAGCATAAACCACGGTATGTGATCAGCAATTGATGCAGCATTAAAATCCCCCTTTTAAAATTTGTTTAAATCAGATGTATTTAAATAGGTGGTAAATATTCCTTTCCAAATACTATATTTTGTACTTAATGCTAACAAGACCAAAATTACGTGCATTTCTAAAGCGACCGTCGTAGGGCCATAAAGCGAAGAAGTCGAATGTTTTATCAAAGAAACAAGTACAGCAGTTCATTGCTAAAGCACCAGATGACATTTATTTAAGAATTTAGGTCATTTTTAAGTAAAATGTTAAAGAAATTAGGTAAAAACTTTTTGTTTTTACTTCTTAGGTTGCTTTAAAATTAAGTGTTGCTGGGGCATGTTGCCGTAACTAACTGAACAAATTGATATTACAAAATATAAAATATTTTGGATTTGGGCTTTTAATTTATAATTAAGACAATAAACAAAAAAAAAATACGATATCATTTGTGGTAAATGAAACTTTATAGATAGTATTTCGTATTAAAACCAGAAAACTGTAAAAATATCTCTTTTTCTTCAAATACCAAAACGGAAAAGGCTGCAAACAAGTGGTAGGACTTTATCAGCCTGGTAAAATGCCTAAAATTGTTAACAAATTTTAAAATTTGCCAATTTTGATTGACTCTGGCTCAGATTTGACCAGTTTAAAATAGCCATGGGGAATGCAAGTCGGCAAGCCTTACCAAAGAATACATTGAGAATCCCTTAATACCATAATTAAAGAAACTCATTTGATTCTTAAAGTGGAAACTAGAAATTCTATTATTAATATAAGTAATGATGCCCAGTTCTCAGGGAAAGTTAAGCCAGTGATCAAAAAAAGTAAAATTTAAATTTAACAATAAACATAAATATATAAATAATTAAATGTATTTTTACATTTTTAATGTGCTTTATCTTTGTTATATTATATTTGTAAATTATGTGGTTTAATAAAAGCTACGGGAACAACTTGCCGGATCTAGGTCGGGAAAGTTATTCCTGTACTGTTATTTTGTTGTTTCTTAGCATGGGCATAGCGAGGTACGGGCAGGGAGGGGCAGCTGCCCCCCCCTAGAAGAGTGGTCGTTTGCTGGTAATTCTAAGGAGCAGCATAACTTGCAACGCTTCTTATAAGACCTGAGAAACTAACAGGTTTAAAGGCTGGCTTGTGAAATCCAACTATACATGATGTGATCTCTAATATAATTTTTGTTTACATTATTTCTTACTTTAAAAAATGTCACTTATAACGACAAGGGTAGCGTCCTTTTTTTGTCATAGAAAAATGAATTAGTAAATGTTTTGTGAAAACCCAGCTACTCGCATTTATTAAGCTATCTCTGATTTTTATATTTTTTTAATTACTGCCCCACGGCTCATGTGAAACTCATATGGTTAAACCGATTAAAACAAACAATATAATCTAGGATTTTCTTTTTTCTTTTCCCAGTAGCGGCTTTAGGTAGGGCGCCGGATATTCCTCACTCTAAGCGAGGCCTACTTTGTTGTGTGCCAACGGTTACACAGCGCTCTCTATGACCAACTTATAAAGAATGGAATTAATACCATTATATGTAAATGCGGAATTTTTGAATCCCTATAATTTAGGGAGACATAAAAAAAAACAAAATAAGAATGGAACTATTGCAATGATTACTGAAAATATAAGATACTTGAATATTTTGGAAAAATCCATGAGGATTTTTGCCAGATGTTTTATTCCATATTTTTTATATCTCTAATCCTCTTGTTGGCAAAACTTTTTCAAATATTCAATAAAATAATAAAGGGATTAATTTGCTGGGCCTAAGCTGCCCCCCCTTATATACAATCCTGGCTACGCCCTTGTTTCTTAGTAACCACGTAAAATACTGAAAGTCTTTTTGACGTCAAAATGCTCTTGGAATGTTAATATTTCCCCACAATTTTAAAAAAAAGGCTGTTAAATTCACAAACTACTTAAAATTTATCAATTAATTATTTTTTGTACAAATAAGAGAAATGGTTTACAGAAAAATGAGTTTGTAGAAACTTTCGGTACTAATGTGCTATGCACAAAAAAATTAACATTTAAGTTTAGACCCAAATATTGATGACAAATCTTTATTACATGACGTTAACACATTGTATAATTTTAAGAAATAAATAACGGTAAACATCTGCCGATGAGAAATCTCCCAAAATGCTTGTTTCTGTCGCAGTACGTATATAACTTCTGTTCCTCTGCAGAGATGCTAACCCTTACCTTGATATATTTTTGCCAATAATTTTGATGCGACTTTTATTTCTATTCAATATTATCCGAAAAGTAAAGTTAAGATACCTTTTTTATCCTTCTTTAAGGTAAGATAAAAAGCATGGAAAAAATGTATATATACTTGAAGAATATTTATAAACTAACTTATTTATAGATTTATTTTGAGCACAATAAAAAAAATAAAATTGGACGTCTTGTACATGTTTTATTTTGTATAATTTTAAAAAACAAAAAATTATTTAAATTAAAACTTAACAGGTACGACATGGGATTAACCCTTTCTTAATGTTACAGCTTATTTATTGATTCGTTTTTAAAGTAAGTAACAACAAAATTAATTTTATTCATTTAAGATACATGCAATTTAGGTTAGAAACTAGGAAATGGTTATAACAAGTACCTAGTGGCAAAACACAAGGAATCAATATTCCGTTCAAGTTTAGCGTTTAGTGTTAGTAAAACAAAGTATTTCTTGAAATATTTTAGGATGTTAAACTGTTTTGCGAAAGAGATGGAAATACAATGTAATAAAAATGGAAACAAACGATAGGCTTTGACAAAATGTTGGCTTTTTGTATTTTGGCATTTCAGGTAGTTCTGATCTGATCTGAATGTTCCAAAGGGTGGTAAATATCACTGCACCTATCACTAACCACAACTTACCTCAGTAGGACCCTTGTGCTTCCTTTGTAGGCGGGAGATTTACTGCGTCGTTCAACTTATTGATTTTAAATAGTTGGCTAAATTTTGGCTAATAATGGCCAGTTTGTGCCCAGCATGGAGTTCCGTTTAAATGTGAGGGCGGGACAACCTCAAAGAATATGTTCCACGGTCTCATTTTCTTGTTCACAGCCTCTGCATATTTCTGTGTTAGTTAAACCCATTTTAAATAGGTATATTCGTAGCCCGTAGTGGCCAGTTAGAACGCCTGTTAATGCTCGGAAATTCTTCTGGACATTGTAAGGCTTCTTTTCGCTATTAACTAGTCTGGATTGCTTAGCAGTATTTTTGCAAGGTCGTAGTACATGGTTTCATTCCATATTCCTTTAAACAAGCGATGGGAGTATTCTTTTATTATGTTACTTATCCCGGCTGCTGTTAATCTATTGGTGGGGGCGGGACCGACTAGTTTTCGTCCCGCAGCCGCCCTGGCCAACGAGTCAGCAGTAAAAGTACCTTTAGGTATATCATGCACCTTGATCCAGGTTAGGTTGACCACATAGACAAATATACTAAAAAAGACTGCTTGATTCCGTGTATAACTTTGGGGACAAGATGAGTAGTGGCGACGCCAACGGCGTACGGAATGAATTATCAACGCCTGGCGGGAAATTTAAATTATAAAATTTTTTTTGTTTAGACAAAACAGATAGTCTGGGATTTTACTGCAGAGCAGTTTCTAAACAAAACAATACAACTCAAATATTAAATATTTAAGTTATATAATATACATATTCTTTTAATTTAAATTTTTATAAATGTTTAAATATTTTTATTTTCTTTTTTGTTTTAAATTTATTTTCTTGATCTTCCCTGTAATTATCTTGACAATACTTTCTAATTAATAATGTTATACTGTGTTGTAATAAGAGAGAAGTAACTTCGTCTTTATGATTTTTACATGTGTACCATTTAAAATTAAGTTTGTTTTGTAGAAAAAGTTGAATTTTTTCGAATATCATTAACGTGGCCATATTTCGGCAAAATAGACATTACTACGTCATGTACATAATCTATAACATTTAAAACGTCTCCCGTAACATATATCAGTCTTTTTTTACTTGGTACATGGCCGGAGCCGGAACTATATCTTGTACCCCTTGCACTTACAAAAAGTCCTACAAAATTATTCAGCTTTGATGGCTTTTCATAAACAAATGTTTTTCCAAAAATTTCACTAAAGCATACCTTAGACATACTTACTCAGAGTAATAATAGTTTTCGTCAAAGAAAATATACTGTTCGTTTTCGTTATACAAAAAACGTTAAGAAAATCTTTTTTAATCGACAATAATTCGACATAAACAAGCATCTGACGCCTTGTCACACCTTGTCTGTTAAAGTGAGGTTAGTTTAACATTTCGAGAAGATTACCGAATTCGGTATGTCAAAAAAAAAAGGAAAGCCAAACTTTATGCTCTATCTCTCTCGAAATCCGTACGGAACGCGTCCCCCTTTTCGGCGTATCAATCAAGCAGTCTCATTTTTAGTACATTTGTCTATGGTTGACCACATTATTTTGAAAGATGTTAGTCCAGGCATGATGACATTCTAGTACAAGTTCAAAAGTAATGCTTGGTGTCTTTAGGGCTAGTAATGCTTGTCTACTGTTGATAAATACAGATCGTATTGTTGGTGATGTTGCGGCTTTTAGTTTCGTGAGCCTATGGTTAGGGCCGTCAGTTTGCATTAAAGCACGCTGGGTTTCAGATAATTATTAGTATTTTCTTCTATTTACTAATTTAAAAACAAATTTCATATACGAATTAAATAAATTCTGTTTTTACTTAAAAGGAATATAAAATATTTTTTAGTAAAACGTATCACAAAAAATTGGGATGCTGGGTCGTATCCAGTTAAGGTTATTGTTGACCCTGATGAACTGGTAGGTCTACCTAAAAGTACTTTTGGATATTTCAAAAAGTAGCGTTTTAATAAGAAATCTAATGAATTCGCCACAACAATAGAGGATATATAAACATATTTTTAAATCATAATTCTTTCTTTATTATTATATTTAGTTCATTTAATAGTGATTAGGCTATTGGCTAAGTTAAAAAAATTGGGAGTTATGGGAACTACAACAAAAAATCCGCGAAACGCTACTATCTATAGGGGTACATTTTTGAGATAGGATTTGTCTCCTCCTTAGTTTTTTAATTTTAACTATGATTCTATGCCATTTTTGGAACACACAAGTTGGTCAAAGCTAAATTTTCTCTCGATATCTTTTCCTAAACTGTTGGCAAAAATATATTCAAAAAACAAAAAAATGAAATAATGCATTTTTTTATTTTTCACATTTTGCCCCATAACTTTTTTCCATGCAAATTTGGGTATAGGTGTTGCTTTATAGAAAAAATTCTGTTATTATTTTCAGTAAAACGGTTTTTGGTAAAAGTCTTTAGAGTTTGTAGTAATCAAGATATAATTTTTCAAAGTTGGCCACTTTTATCGCTTTTTTCTTATTTGAATTGTTTTTCTTTAAATACTACCCTATAACTTTGTTAATAATCATAATGGTACTTAGGGACTAAAATGACCTATTTGATCCCGCGAGTGGAGTTCGTTACTCGAGAGCTTGCCTGAAAGCAACAACCATTCAAGGAATTAAAGCACTTGAGTCTCGCGGTAAATACATTCGATTTTACACTTTCGAGAATAGTATTACTAAAATTGGATAATTTATTGGTATAACTTTAAAAATTCTTGATAATGTTACGATTAAGTATCAGTTGAATATTTTATTAGTCAACTTTAGAAGACATAAATCGCTTAATTACAGTATACATAAACAAGTTGTCAGTGTCATTAGTTTATGGACAAAGTGAAAATGAAACATTTAGATATTGAAAAAGAAGCTGAAGATGCGCTAGAAGGTATTGTGTCAACAAAATCAAGAATGCGCAATATCCGTCAGAGATAGTGTTGTAAAAAAAAAGAAATTGTATTTTTACCAGGTTAATCCAAGACTTTTTCTGTTTTAATGCTTTGGGCTCGTTATTAAATGCTGAAAACCATTCTTAACGCTAAAAATAATCTCGATGTCACCAAATTTAATAGGTTTATTGCCCTCCGAAAAAGAAGAAACAAAGAATATAGGAACGACAACAAACAATGCCACTAACAGGGCACCAGGTTGACACATTTTTAATAGATGCTTCACATAATAAGCTTTCGATACAAGCGGGTTTTTTTAAATTACATAAGTGTTTTAAGCGCTACTCATAAACATAATTATGTTTAGCAAGCTTCTATTTTTTGTATCGCAGAAGCCTGTAGAACTAGAGAATTAGTTGAGTTGACGGTGGACGGTGTAACTGATTTAAGTCATCCAGTTTTAACTAATATTTGAAATACCAAAAACAAGATTAATATAATTATTTCCTTCCTGTTAATTTTGACCAATTGCTATCAAGAATTGGTATGTCAAATATAAATTTTAAGTGGAAAAATTACTTAACAACTGTCAACTTGGCTGTCAGCAGTTTTTCCGGAAAAAAATCGAAAAAATTTCATGCAAGTTTGACAAGTTGCCATATAAAAACAAACTTGATGGTTTATATGCTGTGTTGCTATGTACCGTTACCATTAACAAAGATCACAAACGACGCTTACGAATTTATTAATTTTTCAACTGAAACTCAAAATGAATCGGTTTGGAAATGTTTCCGAAAGTAAAATTAATGCGGCTGTTAAAAATAGTGTTCCACTAAATACTCAGAAAACTCACACATCGATCTGAAAGCAATTTATGGAATTTTGCCAAGCAAAAAATTACAATTTCAGACTACAACTACAAGAGTAAATTAATCCCCGGAGCATGGAACATGCGTAAAGCTTATGGGGAAGACTACAAAGAACTGTGTGTAAAAGTAATGTGGAATATCGTTGCCAAAAACTGCAGGAAAAATATTTTCAAGAATTTAATATCGTGTTCGACCCATTCCACGACATTACCTTTAAGCCAGCTAGAGACGCTCGAAATGCGAAAAGGAGAAGTCTCCAGAAACATGAAGAAAAAAGGAAAACAAGTTCAGCTTCTTTAAATATGGACGATCACTACAAGATGGTGTCCTTATGGGATGAGACAACCCCAACCGGGTTGCAGCGTAAATTTTACTTTATTGCAGCAGTTGAGCTTGCTTGGAGGAGCGGAGAAGCGGCTTGTTGCTTAACAGAAAATTTTAAAGAAGAAATTGATAATTAGGCAACAAAATATGAAAAGGTTTATTGTAACTTGGCAGAAAAAACTCTTATATCAAAACAAAATATGTGCGCATACTTTTTATCTTGGCGTAAAATCTTTTTCGCAATTTTTAATATTTTTTTGCAATACCTTGTATAAATCACGTTTTGCCATTTTTTTAGCATCCAAATTTGCTAGCTGTACTATTTTTAAAAAAATCAAAAAAACAAAAACGATATATAACCACTAAAATTCCTTTTGCTTTTCAAAAAAAAATAAAAGTTACATAATCACTTTAAAATCACACTACAAAATATATTTTGACATTTAAGGAAAATTATGTATCCCTTGTTTCAGGAAGGATCGAGTATAACACAGTCTTCAGCAAAACTGCACAAGGTGGTGCAAAAATCTGTGCGATAGCAAGTGGCTTGTTCCTATTCAAAAACCCTGAGTTTTGTCCGGTTTTGTACAAATCCCTGTTAAATAAACGAACGTCTAAAATAACAACAAATAGATTTTTTACACCAAATTCAGCATGGCAATCCAATCGTAGCACTGGATGGTTTAAAAACATTCCTGTTGGAAGAAATGAACTGTCAAAATGGACAAAAGACGCAGCCCAAATAACAGGTATGAACACGACAGAAGTTAAAATATCTAACCATTCTATGCGATCAACTGCTGTTACTAATCTGGCAAAGGCCGGTGTAGGCGAGCAGCAACTCATCAAAATCACAGGGCATTCTAAAGCTGCGTCTATCCAACCGTATCTACAAATGGACAGTCAACATCATTCAAATATCGTCACTCCTTAAGAACCGTCCAAAATAATGTACCATCTACAAGCTCGAAGCTCCCTTGAAAAGACAGAAAATAGACACTTCTTCGAGCCAACACCATCAAATCGTTTGACACTCCTCACAGCAACATAGAGAATAATGCTACTACAAACATAATTAAAAACAATTTAACCGATATGGCTAACAATACTCCTGTAACCTTTTATAGGTATTTTTACGGCTTTTGCTTCAAGTATTTAGCTAATATCATTTCTTTACTAAAAACGGCAAGACGTTTTGGATTAAGGGGGTTCTCTGGTTTAATAGGTTCAGACAATCGAACTTTTTTCCTTATTATGTTTAGAAAATGGTGGTAAAGTGATTTTTTCTAAATCCAAAGCCATTATTAAGATACAGCAGTTAAAAAAGGCAGATATTCGGAGCGCTGAGCTAAGTGCTGAGAGTTCTGTCGGCTTGGTACCAGAGACCCTGCTATACAAATGTATGCTTATACAAGTACAAACAAGTTTAAACAAAAACGAAAAAAATTGTAAGTTAGGATTTTTATAATGTATCTGTACTCCAAATTTTAAACGTGTTTTTCTTAAAACTATGTTTTTCAAACTTTTCTTTATCATATCTCGAGATCGGCTTAACCGATTTACTTCAAATTTATAGGGTTGACTTAGCATATATATATATATATTATTTATATATTTAACATATATATATATTACAAAATAATAAAATAATAAATTTTAAATTTTTTGTTCCGAAGTTTGTTAAAAATCCAATTTTCATTTTTTTTTTCATAAAGGTTCATTCCATGTATTAAATCTTGGAATTTAAAACGCCGTCGATTGTTTTAGTTTTAGATAAGTGAATCAGCTAATTTCGTTTTTTTGAGGCAGGTGTCTTCAGAGCGCTATAACATTGGTTCTAATAAATATTTTTAGCTAAAAATATATAGGTATACTCCTGAACTTTAAAGTTCTATCTCTCCACTGGTCCTCACAAAAATGTCCCAAAAATGCATAAAAATTAGATAGTTAAACCAGAGAACCTCCTTAAGTTGTAATTCATGTATTGTTGCTGTCTTAAGTTCAATTCTTGCCACAGCCTTTTTTTAATTTGGTTTTTATTATTAAAGAACCAGTTTCTATTATTTGAAATGACATCACTGATTGAACCCTCAATCTGGAGATTAGGTTTCGTCAGCAAATTTCGGTTTCAGTAATTTGGTGTAATGCACTTGTAAATGATTCAAGAGGTAAACTTTTTATTTTAAAAGCATAATTTATAAATGATTTTATGAAATTAAGTAAAAAGACAGCTGTAAAAAGGTTAGTTTGTCTCTTTTTTATTGTTTTCGTTATCAGAAATAGTATATACCAAATGTTTCTAAAAAAATATTAAGATTGATACAAAGTACCCAGTAATCTTTTTATATGCACAGGTCTACTTATTATATATTTTTATTTCAGGTAAATAGAATTTTTTTGTAACCCTGATTTTAAATAGATATGTTTCTTTTCTAAAACTAACCACGACCACCCTAAATGACTTTTAGCAGTAAAAAAGAGTCATGATAAATTGCCCCTGCAGTCTAAAACAATAAAAGGTGATCAAAAAGTCATTAGCGAGCATCTCGTTTGGCATTGTCTTAAAGATTTTGGCATTATGGCGACTTTAGTTAAATACTGTTTAGGAAAATTCTCTTTTATCGCTTCTGAAATGTTAATACGGCAAAGCTGGGTGTTATAAGCGTTTGTTGTTTTTTATTTTTTTATTATTAGTTTCCTTTGGCCTAGGAAAAGAGTTGTTCAACTCGACCCAAAAAGGGATATATCAATAAAACATTTTTTGATTTAGGAATAATAAGATTATAGCGTTTTCCAACAAAGTGTATTTTAGTTATTATCGATGCAGATAATGGTAAATAAATTAAGTTGTTTTTTTATATCTTACAAAAACGTTAATATATAGCAAGTGAAATAAAACACTAATAGTAATAATAGTTATTTAAGTATTAAGGGCGGCAAGTGTAGTGTACCGCCAGAAAATGTTTGATGACCGACGCGACAAATACATACTTGATTTCAAAAGTAAGTTTATTTTACATTTTTTTAACACTACAAAGTATTATTATTTTTTTTATGTAGATAGACATGATATTTGGTAAAGCTGGAGCCTGAAGAAAAAGAAATTATGTAATATAAACTAACAGGATGTAGAAAATTATGAATCGTTAATTTTTGTTACGGCCGAGTGATGATCGCGTTGTTAAATTTAGCAATGGACTTAGCAATTGTTAAAAGTTAACAAGTTTAGAATGTTTAACAAATGTCAGACCTGACAGGTTGCCTACTAAAATTATTGAATAACACTGACAATGACGTTTTGTTAAACATTCCAAATCGTTGTTAACTTTTAACAATTGCTAAGTCCATTGCTAAATTTAAAAAGAATCATCCGGGGTTGAATCCAAATCAAAAACCATCATTTTAAAGGGAGTTTTTATTACTAGTAAAGAAAAAAAGTGGTTTTTGAATTTAAAAAATATATTCCCTTTGGGTCCAAAAAAAAATCCCCCGGTTTTTTTCAAAAATTTTTAAATGGACTTAAACCCTTAAAAAGGGGGGGTTGGAAATCCTAAACTGTTGCTAAGATTTATATCGAGGAATCTATAGAAAACAAAATAAAATTTTAAATTTTAGAATTCCTAGATCACAAAAAATGTGATTTTTTATTTTCACTTTCCTCCCCTCATTTTACCCAATTCACAACTTTAAAAATTACAATTTTTTTATACAAACTTTCATTTCCATTTCAACTTCTTCTCCCCCCTCCCCACCCAGGGGATGTTATTTCAAAAATTTTAATACAGATAATTTTTAATCGTATTTAATAGCCTATACCAACTTTTATAATTTTATGTCCAGAAATGACAAAGTTCGATCTAAACTTTCACCCTTTATTCTACCCCTTTTAAGGTGCTCGCCCACGAGCGCGACGCCAGGCGATGCGATATGACGTGACAGGGTTGTCCGCCCACTGGGTGACGCGACGGGACGCGGCGCGATATCTTCCAAGTTGTCAGTTGAGTTGTCATGGAGAGCTCATCGGACGAAGATATTTTTGTGTTTGGATAATTGCTGCTAAGAAGGAGAAACAAAAGAAAAAGAAAAGGAGAGTTTGGGTCCATGAAATTAATGGAAAAAGAAATGCGTATGGAGAATTTTATTATTTCCAGTTTTAAAAAAAGATGCAAGACAATTTTTCAAATACTTTCCAATGTCGAAAGAAAGTTTTTTTTCAATATAATATAGACGTCTTCAGAACAAAAAAAAAGTTACATACTTTGAAATCAGAATCCACGATACAACTTTTTTAATTAGATGAATTTAAAAAAATATATATAATAAATATTTCACTCATGTATAAATTTTCCCACAAGACACGTTAAAAATCAATAAAATTTTAGCGGGAATTTCACGTTGCCTGGACAACTTGGAATTTCCACTTACAAACACAGAACAATCGAACCTGTTTTTATTATTGTCAAATAGAAACGTCAAAATCAGTCAAAATGAGTCGATTTGGTCATGTACACGATGAAGAAATAGATAAAGTAATTAAAAAAAAAACTATTTCAGTTATAGTTTTAATTATGTTGCATGAAATTGAAAATTGTATGACAAAAAAAAACATTTTAATAGTATAATACTCCCATATTTTTCCATTCTAGACATATTCTCCCTAAATACCGCTTTGTGCATAAAAAAACCCAGATAATTTTCATTCGCTTGTTATACAAATTCCACTTGTTATTGGAACTTGTGGAAATATAAATAACAAGCTTTCATGAAAATTATCGGTAATTTTTAAGCACTTGTGGTATTACCCCCGATAATAAAATACAAATGTCACAAAAATAACAACAAATGAACAAAGTATCCCTGGTGCATTTAATCGGGGTCGCTTTAATGGGCGAGCACTTTAGAGGAAAGCTCTAAAAATAATCTTACTAATATCCTATTTTTCTGTGTAATCAGAAACATAAATACCAACTGCCATATTTTCGGCTTCAAAAATGACAATTTCTCTATATAAACATTCACCCCCTTCCAAGGGGTGTAATTTCAAAAATTTAAAACAAATCAAAAATTATAATTTTCATACTTTGAATCCAGAAATAAGAAGTTTTATACAAACTTTTAAACCCCCCCCCATTTTACCCTTTGGGGAAGGGAAAACCCAAAATCCTTTTTTTGGGTTTTCATTTTTCAAAAAAGGTCTAAATTACCAACTCCCATATTTAAACCAAAATAAATTATTTTTCTGTAATATAATTTTTATCCCCAAAAACCCCCCCAACAGATGGTATCTTTAAAAAAATAAAAGATCATTTTTTAAACATAAAAAAGCCTAAAATAATTTTATACTTGAAATGTGAAGTTTAATACAAACTTTCCCCCCCCCCCTTTAAAGGCTGAGTTTGCTAAAATAGCCCGGGGGGGAGTAAATTTCACTATGGCACAAAAATTGCGAACTGGCTGATTTTTTAAGAAGGGTATACTTTGATATTAAAAAAAATTCTGGTCAACGATTTCCAAAAAAATTTTTTTTAAAAATTTTTAAAAAATTTTTTTTTTTAAAAAAATAAAAAAACCCTTTTTAAGAAGAAGTTTTTTTTTAAAAAAGATATTTTTCTTTTTTTTTTTTTAATATATTTTCCCAAAAATTAAAGATTGATCTTCCTAAAAAAGCTTTAAATTTAAAAAAAAATTTTTTTATAACCAAATTAATTTTAAAAAATTTTTTTAAGGGGTTTTA
>JAHBCN010011048.1:0-30021 GCA_019359885.1 Listronotus oregonensis | reverse complement strand
TAATAAACAGTAATTTTTTTTTTTCTAAATATTTAAATATTTTGCTGATGATTTTTTCAAATGAAGGCTATGAGATCCTTTCCTTTAACACCAAACCCAATACTAAACCTGCTGCTGCTGTTCCCTAAGTTGAAGTAAATATAAGCTTTTAAAAAAAATGAATAAAAAACCATTAATAAATCGAAAATGAGGACAAACATACATACATACAAACATACATACATTTAAAAAAATTTGTATATTTTTTAACCTAAATTATCATATGTGAATATCTTGCGGTTCTAAAAAATTACTTAATACGGACCGTTCAAAATTTAAAAATTTAAAAATTTTTTGATCTCCCCACACAGGGAGTTGGGGGGAGTATAACACTCCCCAACAAAAAGGGGATTCCGGGGATTTTTTCCCGAAAATTTAAAAAAATTAATAAATTTTTTTTTAGTCAAGAATTTTGTTTCATTAAAATACCAATTTTGTAGTGGAATTTTGTTTCACAGTGTGTCCCAGGATGGAATTTTAGTTGACAAAAAATTTTGGGGTTGAAATTTGACCGTTTGGATCCCCCCCTGCTTGTTAAAAAAAATAAATTTAATTTTTTTTTTTTTTTTAAAAAATCAATTTTCCTTGATAAATTTTTTTAAATTTTATAGGGTAAAGTATTTTTGGCAAGATAAAAAAAAGTTTATAAGAAAAAAGAATGAAAATTACCCCCGAATAGAATTTCAAACCATAGGTACTTTGATTTTTACGTTTTGTTTACCAATTAATTTTTTTTCTATATTATAATAAGTAAATAATTTAAACAAAAAATCAAAGTACTAGGTTTTAAAATTTGAAAAATTTTTTCATTCAAAAAAGTTTTTTTTATAAACTTTTTTAAATCTTCCGAAATACTACTTTACCCCCAAAAAAATTTAAAAAATTTTTCAAAAATGCTTGATTTTAAAAAAAAAAAATTTTAAATTTTTTTTTAATCAAGCGGGGCTATAAAAGGGCAAACAACCCCCAAAATTTTTTTTCAAAATTTTCCCCACCCCGGGCACACTGTATATTTTCTTTATAAAAAAATTTTGCCACTTTTGAAAGAAACATGATTTACATGAAACAACTGCTTGTATCTGACTAAAAAAATTAAAAAGTATACATACTTATTTGGGATGATTAAACTTTAATACATTTTCTCAGCAATAAAGTCATAGTTACAAAAAAAACGGTACATACCCCCCAAAAACGTAACATTCATACTTTAATAAATTAAAAAATATGCAACAAAAAAAAAAATAGTGTGCCCCAATTTATAAAATACCAATTTATCCGCAGCTTAAATATTTAAAAAATTCAAAGAGTTACATTCTAGCTGTAGGTATCAGGATAAATTGATATTTTATTAATAATTCATATATTTTTTTAGTCTTCATATAATAAAAAAATTAAATTAGGTTTTATTGAAAATTTTTATAAAATCGTTCTTTTGTAGTTTACTTATTTGATTAATTTTTAAAAAAAAAAAAGTAATAATATAACTACGGATGAAACTGATGAAAAATGTTTTTTCATAGGTTTTTCCCCCCCCAAACTGCCCCTTGGGGGAGTCCATCTCGCCACCGCCTAAATAGGCCCGGATAGTACGTATGTATTTTTTTAAAGTCGTTTGAAAACCAAGTTTTGTACATTTGTACTTAGGCTCTAAGCCGAAATTTTTATATCAATTGATATCACGTTTATGTTATTTCCCACAATAAAGCAATTAACCTTATTTAAATCAAGAAAAAAACACTTATATCTTACTTCTATTAAAAAAAATCAGTTATGCGTTTATTCCTCTTTAAATTTTTTTAAATGTGGAATAAACAGAGTAATAAATGTCCTGATTAAATTCGGTTAATTGTTTATTAGCATAATTTTTGATAAAAACAATAATTAATTTAAAAAAAAATTAAAGGTTAATGAAACGATGAAAACTTTATAATATTTAATTAATTAAATCCATGTTTACAAAATATAATTTTAAATAAAATAAAAATTATTTAAATTTTTTTTTGCTTATCTAAAAATGTTAAGATAAATTTGTAAAATACCATAGGTGTAGAAATGAAAGAAAACGTAAAGGACCCTTAGATTGCAAAATAAATATAAACAGAAAGTTAATCGATTTTTTATAATGTTTGCTTAACAAGTTTTAACAATAATTCTTGTACAAAAATGCATGCAAAATATGTTTTGGTTATTTTTTTAACGATTTCAAACGGTTCACCGCAGGGGTTTTTTTTTTGGTACTTGACCACTTTGGAATTAAAAATTTTCTTTTCATTTTTTAAACCTGAGACCTTTAAAAATCGCCCCCCAAAATTTTTTTTTAAAGATTCGAACCCCAACTAGGATGGGACCTTCGAATTATCTCCCGAACGATATTCGAATAAAAAAAGTTTCGAATGATTTGAATATTTCTTTCATTTAATATTCTATTCCAATCACGGGTATATTATACTTATCAATGATAGTTCATTCGATTCGCGGTTCATTCAAGGTCAATCCTATTTCGCCTGAATAGGAAGAGCTATCAAAAATGCACTTGAAAATTTAAATGTTGGATGCCACATTGTGAGTCGTTATAACATAATTTTACATTTTTTATTATTACGTTATTAAATAAAGTAATAATTAAACATATTACTTGTGGAACATAATAAACTAGCAATGCGATAAAATCTAAATTATAAAAAGCATTCTTTGATAGCCTATTTTGGTTAAACTATATTTATATTTTGCAGGCAATTGTTTCTTAATTTTTGTCGATTGCACTTATTTCCAAAAAGCTACAAACGTCATTAATGTCAAAATCTTTCAATTAAATTCTATTTTTGATAAAAAATTATATTTGTAGCCGGCAGTTAAACAAGTTTAACTGTATAGAGTTCGAACGCTGTTAGAATGACACCGATACGTCACAGTTTTATACGGGTTTGCCATAAAGACCGTGACGTATCGGTGTCATCTTAGCGTTGGGGTCTACCTATAAATAATTTCTTCCTAAATCAAACAAATTACCCTATCGATCGACAATTTTAGTTTCTTTATTATTAAATATTAATAAATTTTCGCACTTTAAGTACCTAAATTTAAGCAAATTGAAAACCACTCGGAAAACCATAATATGAATTTTTAATTCAAAATGCAGATACTACACACAAAAAATTAATATCAAGAATAGAAATTTTCCACAAAGTGTCGACTTTTTTGGCGGCCACTGTATGATATTTTATACACCACACCAATAATTACGAATTAAAACGAAAACAAATCTTCCGCCGCACCACAAACAACAACAAAACAAATAAAAAACGTACACGAATACGTATGCGAACACAACATCAACCCAACAACTAAAATAGTCGACTGAAATCAAAAGCCGAAACAAAATAATTCATTTTTCATCTTCCGACTACTGATTCATCCGTAATAATTCGTTATTTCGAAAGCAAACGCTTTGACTTCGGGGTAAATCGGCGGTCGGCGCAAAATGTCGAATGTCGACTGGCGTTGATTTGTCAATGTTTCATATGTCGAATGATATTCCGAATATGAAGATCTTCCGGAATAAGAATATTCGAATATAAAATTATCCGAATATGCCCATCACTAATCTTAACACTGTAGCTGTACGCAGTTGCTCACGAAGCTGCCAGTCAACTTTAAACGCATTTTTTTCAAAATGTCATTTTTTTTAACTGCAGACCGTTAATCTCTGAAACTACTGAACCAATTTTAAAACCTTGCGTTCTGTTTATTGAGATGTTTTCTAAGTCAATTTACCACAATTTGGCAAAAAAAAACGATGTTTTTGCCATAACGAAAATAGTGGAAAATAGTGGAAACATTGGCTGAATTTAATTTTTTTAAAACGTCCTTCATTTTGTTTTTAGATTTTTAATTAAACGTGGTAAATTGGCTTGTAAGCATAGATAACCTATCTTTAGATACATAATGGCTAATCGCATTTATGGCAAGTTTACGACCTCGCGCACTAAACAAACGATAGTGTCATTAAGCATGCGTATTTAAAAAGCAGGACCAGTGCCGGACTCAGAAATTTGTATGTCATTAATTAATTTATATTTATGAAATATATTCTATATATATTTAGATACTAAATTCTTTTATTTTGCGTTTCTATACATATATAAATTATGTTAGGTAGCAAGATAAACAATGAGGTAACAAAATTAATATTGCAAAATTTAAATAGAAAAAATAGGGGCTAATAAAAGATAGGGTAAATTTCAAGACCCAGTTTTTGTACCGCCGTAAAATGGTTTGGAAACTGTTAGAATTTATTAAACGCGTGACTGTCGACTTTACACGGTTTTATGTCAGTTCAAAAACGACGAAGTTTGAACGCTTTCTATATATTTAGAGGGTTTTGCTTTGCTTAGGGATCAGTAAAGGGATCGTGTAATACACTGTCACCTGTTGTTTAGGAATGGGTATATTTAACTGGACTTGCATATCGCCGTACAATAAACGGTTTTTTGCGAGATTGGAACAGACTTATAAACAGAAGGGTAAAAAAAATGTTTATACAAATAACGTTAACTCTTTTCCTGCTTACACTTATGTTTTCGTTAGCGATAAAAGGATATTCTAAACATCTAACAAATGTATTTATACAAAACGAGCATTTATTCACTAGAGGCAGCCTTGCCGTTTGGCAGTGCGAAAGAGAAAAAAGAATCATAGTATAACCTTTCTCCGTGGCTCCAACCAACGTGCCGATAGATCGACGCGGAGAGACTGACAAATCAGCACGCAGAGCGGGGTATATATATTCTTTTTCACCGACCAATGAGGCACGTTGGAGGGGAGAGAAAAGGTTATACCGCTATTCTTTCTTTCTTTCAGAAATGATCGTTTTCCAGGCGGCAAGAGTGCCTCTAGTAGGTATGTGCTCCAAGGGAATATGTTTTATGTTGTAATCATACTTACTGACTTTTAGATTAATGCAATACTTTTTTGTTCAGATTTTTTAATCCGAAATAAATAATTATAATGATTTTTTTCAATTATGATTGTGTTACATTGATGAAACAAAAAGTTAATTCTTAGAAAAAGACACAAGAGTAATGTTCAGTCGTATTCGCCATTTTTTATTATTATTATACAACGCATCAGTTGTGAACCAGTACAAAATTCGTGGCTTTCCATAGCTGTAACAATCAGAAGAACTAGAAGAATTTAAGGAGCTGACAATGGATAACATGTTTATTTTTGATTAAGAGCAACATCTAAACAAACCAATGTGTTTCACTGGTTCAAAAACCAGTAATTATGGTTTTTTTAACCAGTGTAATATATTTTTGTTCAAGTCACCAATTGACGAAGTACGGCACTGGCTGGCGACGAATTTGTAAATAAAATCGATCTGCTAGTCCGTTCGGCGCATGATTAAGGCCCCAAAAGAGATGACTAGAGCCACGGCGCACGGACACATTTTTTCGCCCATAAAATCTCACTTTTGAACCGCGCATCTGATACCCTTTACCGGTCCATAAGAGACCTTTCTTTTCAAGAAATCATTTGGCTTTTTTGTTTTAGACTTGCCGATTTGAAGTTTATCTGTCCGCAGTTAAAAAACTTTTTTTCAACGGCTCCATTTTGACGCTCCGTGGATGTTTTTTTAAAAAAGAAAATTTAAAAAAATATTTTTAAAACACAAGATAATATAAAAAAGATTTATGTTTTTATTTATTAAAGCAGCTAAGTTTTTTTTTTGAAAGGCATTGTTTTTTAGACTTCTTAAGTGGATTAGTATCTTATGTTCAGGTAATAGCCAAAAGTCACTTGGTGCTAAATCAGGCGAATACAGTGGTTGCCAAACGATTTTCAATTAAATTGTTTGTTTAATAAAATATTTCGAGAAAAAAAAAGATATTAGATCATAAAACTATTTTACATAAATAATGAAAATGCAAGAAAGACCCACCTATATACATTTTTTTTTCAGGGAAAAATCAGATGACCCTAAGAAAGATATATCCGTGATCAGAAGGGCATTACCTCAAATTCTTGCCGTAAGTGTCAAAAATGTTTTATTACTTGGATTTGGAATGACTCTCGGCTTTCCCACAATTTTGATTCCCAGTTTATCCGGAGGAAATCCAGAAGAAAATATCGTTTTAGGACAGGAGGAAATTTCGTGGATAGGTATGTACGTCCAAATTTTGTAAATGATTCAAAGTAACCTGTGTGTCTGTTATTCATTAAATATAAAAGTGTTTTGGTAAACATGTTTTATTTTGTTATTGGTTCTTCAGGTATCAGTTATTTAATACAATCTCCAGAAACTCCTATATTTACAATTTTAGAAATGACGATTTTTCTTTATAAATTTGTATCCCCATTTTAACCCACCAAGGGATGTAGTTCAAAAAAATGTTAAATCATTTTTATTCGTAATTAATAGTTACATACTAATTTTTATACTTTTAAATCCAAAAATGGCAAAGTTTTAAAAAACTTTAACCCCCCATTCTACCCCTTTAGAGGAGAGGGGGGTTTTCTTTTTTTTTTATCTAACGTCTTCTATTTTGCGATTTCTATTTGCAATCGATAGACTACATATCATTTTTTTTTTATTTCTAAGGCCAAACATGACAAAGGTACAAAATTTTACCCCCACATTCTAACCCTTTCAGGAGAAAGGATTTTTTTTTAATTCGTACAGAGCTCAAACATATATTATTTTTCTGGATAATTAGAAGCTCAAAACTGACAGTTTTTCTATACAAACTTCTATACCCATTTTAACCCCCGCAAGGGATGTAATTTCAAAAATGTTAAAACAGATCATTTTAAATCGTAATCAATTACCCACACACCAATTTTTCTACTTCCAGGAATGACGAAGTTTAATACAAACTTTCACCCCAATTTGTCCCGTCCCTTTACGAGGTGAGTTTCCTTAAATCCTTTCTTTGCGGACGTCTCCTACTCATAATCTACCCCGTCAAATTTCATCTTCTAGGTCATGTAGTTTTCGAGATTTCGTGATCAATCAGTGTATATAAAAATAATTGAATGAGTGAGTAACCTTTCACTTTAATATATTTTAAATAGGTATAAAAATTTAGTATTTCGTAGTTTATACCAAGCCGGCTTAAAAAATGGTTCATTAAAAAAATGGCATAAAACAAATCTATATTAAACCATTTAAAAATTCCAAAAAGCCCATTAAAAAACTAGTACGAGTTGGATAACCATATATTATGAGTGACAATAGGTCTTTTGAGGGTATGCTCAGCGCAAGCGCGTCCGCCATGTTAAAAAGGCGGCAATATGAAAATTTCGGGCACTTTTTGTAAATATAACTGGACAAGAAGCATTATGAAAAATTGAACTGATGCTGCTTTATTAGTGCATCCTACCGTAGAAGCCCACAATTGTGTACAGCTACGACGATGGTTGAAGTGCCATGGTCGTCCTCAAGGATGAAATAAAGCCGACTTAGTTGGGAAGTTAGGATAATAACCATGTTATAATATGTTTTTTAGGGTTAAAAACGCTCTACGTATTTGTGTGCTAGTAGATTTATTATTTGAGGTTGTGGCGCGAGCTAATATATTTATAATAAATTAAATATATTACCTTATCACTAGTTTTTACACAACTGGTGAGGTCTGGATATTCAGTTGTTAGATCTCATTCTTTTTCAAAATGAAGCAAACAAATATACGTGTCGTTATTAACATTATCAATTCCTTGGAATCGACCACCACCTCGTCCACCCCGCTTCACCCACAAATCGAATTTAGCATATTTTGGACAAATTTTTAAGTGCTTTCGCTTACTTATTTTAATGAGTTTTCGGCGATATTCAAAACAAGGCTTTGGAAAACTAACAAAATAACATAAATTTTTCTAAAAGGA
The DNA here is from genome assembly GCA_019359885.1 of Listronotus oregonensis. NCBI lineage: Eukaryota > Metazoa > Arthropoda > Insecta > Coleoptera > Curculionidae > Listronotus > Listronotus oregonensis. Next base: position 22,098 of record JAHBCN010011048.1, on the reverse strand, counting down.
TTTACTAAACGTATCACTGCGGCAAACTATTTTCTTATGTAGGTACTCACAAAAATTTGAATTGCACTGTGTATAAAAAATTAATTATTATTACTTGTTTTATTGGTAATTTTTACATAAATTTGTAAATAAAGTGCCCGAAAAACATGGCGGAAGTTAGGACGTGCGCAGAAAAATGTTTCTACAATTACAAGGCTTATTATACTAAATTAGGATATCAAAGTAAAACTGGACTTAATTTCTAGTACAATCATAGTTTGAAATTTAATTGCTATTACACGTTTTCATGTGTGAAACACCCTATATAATAAAACATATATTTTTTTCCTACCCAATTAACATTTTAATCTTATAGATACCTGTATTTTTAGGTTCGGTAAACTATCTTTTTGTCCCCCTCGGATGTCTTCTATCAGGAGTCGCAACCCAGCCCCTGGGTAGACGTAGAGCCATGCAACTGGTAAATCTACCGTTTATGGCTGCTTGGTTACTGTTTCATTTCGCGACAGAATCCTGGCATGTTTTCCTGGCCCTAAGTATGACAGGGTTTAGTGGAGGACTTCTAGAAGCACCAGTAAGCACTTTTAAAGTTTATTTAAATATTTTTCAAAGGCAATTAAAGATAGGAAGTAATATAGTAAAATAAAATCAAACAGCTTAATCTACCCACAGGGTGTCCGAGAAAATTTGAAAAATCTCCGGATATCAAAAAAACACGTAAAAAGAGTTACTTCAAGTTTATACACTGTGTTTATAAAGTAACGGACAAATTCGATTAAAATTCACGTATTTTCTTCTGCGAAAATCGCTTGGACACTTCGATTTTTATTTTAAATTACGCATTTTTTGACATAAAATATATGTACACAGGGTGATTCAAAAAGAAGATATGATATAATTTATGGTTTTTTAAATGGTACATCCTGTATATTTTTCTAAATTTGAATTTTGTACGTTATGCTGATTACCCTATAACCCTTATGTCCTAAACTTAATGAGACTGCGGTCAATTGATACTAACTTACAATGCTTTACAAATTCGATTAATTTCAACTAAAATGATAAAAAATGGTAAGTGTAACACAGTAATTGTCTACTTTTTAATTAAATGTTAGAATTAAAAACCAGTGAAAACAAGGTTCTAGAGAAATTAATCAATTTTTTCAATTGATGAATTGTGCCGGACCGAAGTATAAGCCATTGATGAATCACTCTTAAACTTTGTTTTAACTGGTTTTTAATTTAAATATTAATTAAATAGTATGCTATTACTGTGTTAGTTACCCTTTCTTATCATTTTAGTCGAAATAAATCGAATTTGTATTGTATTGTAAGTTAGTATCAATTGACCGCAATTGAAAAGTTATCAAGTTTAGGTCATAAGTGTTATAGATTTTTGTAATCAGAGTAACGTGCAAAATCCAAATTTAAAAAAATATACAGGGTGTGCCATTTAAAAAAACCATAAACAATATTATATCTTCTTTTTGGATCACCCTGTATACATATATTTTATGTCAAAAACTGCGTAATTGAAAATAAATATGGACTTGTCCAAGTGATTTTGGCAAAACAGAATATGTGAGTTTTAATCGAATTTATTCGTATTTATGAACATAGTGAATAAACATTTTTCGTTTAGGCCTCCTCTTCGTACCTAGACATTGGCTCCCAAAGCGCTTCAATGACATTAAGTGTCTTAGACATCATTTTTGAACCACCAGATATATTCCAATTTTATTTTAGTAAGAGGTTATACCAAGTAAGACTCTTCAAATTAATATTAAAAAAAAATGTTGTGATTTACTCATAGCTGCAGTGACGCAGGAGCTGTGAGATTTTAGCCCTCCTTTTTAAACCCTGTATTGACAAGAACTTTGGACAACGTTTTTTACTAACTTAACTATTAACTAAAAATTATGTACTCTTCATTCATATTGCTAATCCTAATCATTTTCACAATTTCATTATTTACATGAATTTGTGATATTATTTTCACGTGTTTTTTTTTTCATATTCAGGAGATTTGCCACATTTCCTGGACACCGTGTATAGGTTTACCCAGAAGTTTTTATGAACATGATCTAAGTAATGCATTAAGGAAGGCTGAAACCCCTTAAAAGTGGAATGCTAAAAATAGTTTTTTCCAGACATCATTAAAACTATTTAAGATAAAATCTCATTATTTTGTAAAAGTTTTTTGTTTTTTGCGTCATACGCTGACTGGGTTCAAGGTAAATAATGCGTCATCATTTTTTACCTATCAGGTTTTTGCAACAAATTATAAACTTTAATTATTTTGTATATTTTTTTAACAGTTTACAAAAGCCTAAAGCCTAAGTACTAACGTACCTGGGTTGTCTTGGGAAAATTAAAAGAAAGTTTTTTAACACGAGACTTCTTCCTTAAATAAAAGGTACAATTTTAAAAAATAAACCTTTATTTATGTTTTTAAGACAAAATTGGAACTGTAATGAGTTTCTATTTAAAACTATTTCTCTTCTAAATAAGAAACATTTCCTTTTTTTACTTTAAAACGCCGGAATCTATTTATTTTTGTTGGTTTCAACGCCAATTTTAAATACCCCAAACTTTAACCTTTCTTCAAGGATAGCCAAAATTTCCCATTACCCAATCGGGTGGTTAGCCAAAATCCAAATTATAAAAAAAAATTTAAAATTTTTTAAAAAAATTTCCCCAAAAAAAAAAATTTTTTTTGGGGGGGGGCCCTTTTTTTTGGGGAAAAAATTTTTTTTTTTTTTTGGGGGAAAAATTTTAAATTTATGGGGGGGGAAAAATTTTTTAAAAAAAAAAAAATTTTTTTTAAAAAAAATTTTTTTTTTTTAAAAAAAAAAAAAAAAATTTTTTTTTTCCCTTAAAAAAAGGGGGAAAAAATTTTTTTTTTGGGGGGGGAAAAGGGAAAAAAAAGGGGGGGGGGAAAAAAAAAATTTTTTTTTTTAAAAAAAAAACCCGGGGGGAAAAATTTTTTTTAATTTTTAAACCCTTTTTTTAAAATTTTTTTTAATTTTAAAAAAAAACCCCAAAAAAATTTTTTTTTTTGGGGAAAAAAAAAATTCCAAATTTTTAAAAAAAAAAAAAGGGGGTTTTAAAAAATTTTTTTTTTGGGGGGAAAATTTTTTTTGAATGAAAAACTCGCCCTCTTCTGAATTACAAAATAAAGATGGCTGGGAAGTTGTTCTAGTTGTTTACAAAAAGTAACGAACTGAATTTTGTTCAAGGAAAACCAATCCCCTGATTTATACCTTACAAATCATTGGAAAAATTGAGACTGTTTTAAACACCTAGAAATAAATTTTTTAAATTTTAAAAATGTAAATATTCAGAACTACTGAATAGTTTTTTATCGATTTTGCAATGAAACTTTATTTTAAGTAAAATTTATATTTTTGGATTTAAACCATTTCGAATTTTAAAAAGATTTTAGAATCCTTTTATACTAATTGAAATTTCCCCAACTTTAAATAAAAAAGTTTTTTAAAGCAATAAAATAATTAAAACAAAAAAAAAAATTTAAAACTTTGTTAAATTTTTTTTAAAACTTCCAAAAACAAAAAATTTTTTTAAAATTTTCATAAATTTTTCTCGTTTCCCCGTTTTCTGGGTCTAAATTAAAATTTTTTGAAAAACCTTCCAATTTTACAAAAAAGTTTACAGACCCAAAAAAATTAAAAAGGGGGGGCATTTTTAAAAACTCTTTTAATAATTGGGACAAGTAAAATTAGTCCCCAAAATAAAACTATTGTCATGGAAAATCTCAATTACATAAATTATTAGAAAATTTTAAAATGTCATTATTTTGTTATAAGTTAAAGTGATTATTTAAAATTAAAAAAAATGTTAGTTGGATTCCCTTTAATAAAATTTTTAGTTTTTTAAAAAAAACTGAAGTTTTAAAATTTTTTTTTTAATTTTTCCCCGCTTTATTAAACAAAAAAAAAATCTTTTTAACCTTAAAAAAAATTTTGATTTTTTGGATTAAAAACCCATGAATAAATGAAAAATTTCAAAAAATTTAAAATTAAAACCCCTAAAATTTTTAAAAATTTTTTTTAAAATAAATTTAATTTTCTAAAAAATTTTTGGTTTTTCCCAAAAAATTTTTAAATATGGGGGCTTTTGGGGCCAAAAATTTTTTATGTGGTTATTTTGGGGGAAAATTTTTTTTTTTAGCAATTAATTGGTAACATTGTTAACCCAGCAGTTACCATTTTCGTGATTTGCCAAACAATAATATTTGTTTATAAAAAAAAGTAAATTCAGTTTTTCTTTTCTTAAAATAAATATGAGGTTACAAATGATTAATCTTAAGGATTTGATTACTTTACCTTTTCTAAAAGTTTTTTTAAATCTGTACCTATAACTTTTTATTACTTTATTTTTCGCATGTTACAAGCAACAACTTACTGCTTTTCTGTTTCACCTCACCTTTTTTTATGTTTTAAACTAACTTTCGCTTTTAATGTAAATAACCATTTCTTTTTTTATTCTTTTTTGCAGGTTCTTACTTATGTTGCCGAAATCACTGAACCTCACATAAGAGGTGCTCTTAGCTCCACAAGCACCATGTCAATAAATTTAGGCATACTAACATCATTCTTGCTTGGCACTTTCTTAAAATGGCGCACTATGGCTTTAATAAATTCTTTTATACCATTTATAGCATTAATTCTGTTGATGTTTGTGCCTGAATCTCCATACTGGTTGATATCCAGAAAACGATTTGATGAAGCAAAAAGCAGTTTAGCTTGGTTAAGAGGATGGTCTACGACAAGTTATGTGAAAGAAGAGTATCTAAAACTTTGCGATAACTTAGAGAAGAATCCCATGACTAGAAAGGGTGATGGAAGGTTATTGAATATAGAAACTCTAAAACTGTATTTGAAACCCAGTTTTCTTAGGCCTTACTGCTTGATTACACTATCCTTTATTATTGGGCATTTTGGAAATACCCCAATCAACATCTACGCTATAAAAATATTCAATCTGCTGCAAGTTCCCATTAGTCCCTATTATGCTACAGTAACTGTTGGAATAGTACAGCTTTTAGCTATAATTATCTGCGTATTTACCATAAAATATTTGGGAAAGAGAGTTTTGGTGTGGATTTCTTTAATTGGAGTTATCATTTGCTTCTCGATAGCTGGAACCTACAGCTACCAAGTGAAAGCCAACAATTTTAGCAACATAAGTTCAGAAAGCGAACAAAGTAACTATAACTGGATACCGTTAGTAACATTAGTATCACAAGCATTCTTCAGTTATCTCGGAATTAAAGCTCTTCCGTGGATCATGGTTGGTGAACTCTACAACAACGATGTACGAGCTTTTGCTTCAGGATTTAGCGCCGCCTCGGGATATGTTTTTGGATTTTTAGCCAATAAAACATTTTTAAATTTTGTGGCTGTAGCGACGTTACCAGGTGTATTATGGGCTTACACCGGGGTAGCTGCTGTCGGATTGATTGTCTTGTACTTTTTGCTCCCAGAGACGGAAGGCAAAAGTTTAGCGCAAATTACAGACCATTACGACGGTGGAGCAAAACTTGATAATAAAGTTTATAGAAGAAAGAAAATGGATGGCAGCGTTAATAAAGTTTTGAAGATGAAGAAAAGGTTGAAGAATCAAGAATGTAAAATTAACCTTTTTAAAAAATAATATACACCTAAGCAAAGACTGTTAATAGTGTGTTTAAAACAATTAGTTAGATTAATATTATGTAGTGTTTTATTTAACAGATTTTGTGCCGTGAATTTTTAACTGTGAATAAACTACGTTTAAGTCATTAGGTGTACATATTAGATTTTAATATATTTGAAAATAAAAAATTAAATCATACATTTTAGTTAAGGGTTGTTAATTGATGATTTTGGAAGGCATTAAAAAATTTGGTAAATTCCGTAGGATACTGTAGTAGATTAGGAACTCTTAAACTATGTTTAAAACCCAGTTTTCTCTGGCCCTACTGCGTGATACCACTTTTTTTCATTATTGGAAATTTTGATTTTAAAAATACCCCAATCAACATCTATACTATAAAGCTATTCAAGCTACTACAAGTTTCTATTGGTCCTTATAGCCTAGTAAATAAGCCGGAAAATGTGGAAAAGTTGATAACAAGCTTTGATTTAAAAAATGTTTTTACGTGTTCTGTAGCCCCTCAGGAACATTTATCAGCCTTGAATTGAAACATTAGGGTAGTTTTTCCACCCCTAAATTAATCTCCACAAGTAAAACTGATAAAAAAAATTTAAATTAAAAATCGTGGGAGGGTAGTTGCACCCCATCAAAACCACCCCTAGGAGATACAAAAAAGAGGAAGTTTTTAAATTTAAAATTTTTCCTCGAATGTTCAAATTTTCTTCATTTTTGTCACTCCTAAGGGTGGTTTTGATGGAGTCCAACTACCCTCACACGATTTTTGGCCGCGGATTCGTAATCAGCGACCCTAAAAACCCCCGAGAGACGATTTCCAAGGTAAAATTTTAAATTTTTAAAATTTCCCCATTTCTGTAACTCCTAGGGGTGGTTTTAATGGGGGTGCAACCATCCTCACTTGATTTTTGACCACCGATTCGTAATCGGTGACCCCAAATTCCCCGATAGAGGATTTTCGAGGTTAAATTTTGACTTTTTAAAATTTCCCCATTTCTGTAACCGTGAACGTTGATGGGGTGCAACCACCATTATACGATTTTTGATCGCGGATTCGTAATCAGCGACCCGAGAGACCATTTCCGAGGTAGAATTTTGAATTTTAAAAATTTTTCATCAGCTTTACTATTGGAGATTATTTGGGGATAGGAAAACTAACCTAATTTTTTAATTTTTTATTGCAAGGCAGATGTTAGTGGTGATGAATGTTCCTGAGGGTCTACAGAATACGTACAAACAAAATTTTTTCTTTTCCACATTTTACAGTATTTTCCGGCTTATTTACCTATTAATACGGCAGGGTAATTGTTGAAATAGTACAACTTTAAGCTGTTATATAATAAATAACTTCGTAAATAGTCTATTTATTTTTAAATATAGTTTAGTTTACAAAAATAAAAATTTTATATTATAATTAAACGTTTTATGTGTCATTTTTATATTTTCTTCTTTTCTAAAAATGGAACTAAAATTGTTTCTACCTGTTTTATTTTATTAATTAAAAAAATATGTTACTTTTGATATATAATGTTTAATTAGCTATACTATTGCAATTTTTTTAATTAATATTATAATTACGAACTAATTAGAATCATAGGACCTTTTAATAAACTTTTTTTATTTAAAAAAAAATGTTTTATTTTAATATAAATTATTCCGTCTGGTAAAAATATTTTAAACGTTTTGGTATTTACCTATTCGTCATGTAAAAAATGATTTAAACCTACCATAAATAATAATTATTATCGTTTAAGTTATATTTAAATTATAAATGCGGAAAAATTTATGTAAATAAAGTAATTATTGTACATACCTTCTCATTCTTAGCGATTCAAATTGCAAATTCTTTAAATTTTTCACTAAAAAAAAATTAAGCACGGCAAATTTGGATTTGCGGAAAATGGTACAGGGTTTTCATTTATATTTTGACACCTACTTACAACGATAACTAAAAAGGATAGAAAAAATCTTCTTGTATAAATGTTTCATAGTTTTTTTTATCTATTATCTTTAAGCATAACGAAAGAAACAAATGAACATTAAAAAGCTAAGAAAAATAAATAAGTTAACTTTTTAATATGTAACACTCTATTTATTTTATTTCGTTTAGCCGTTTTGAAAAAGTTTCTAAATAAAAATTCAATTGATAATAAAAATCAACGTTGCCTTGGAAAACAAATAATTTATTATGAACTTTAAAAATCTAAAAAAATTACAAATTTCAACGTAATTTTTTTCCATGCCCTTGTCTTAGCATGTTTATATTTTTTGGCCTTTCATAATAAATTTTATTTTTTAAGTAACACCACAAAAATAGATCCAGAGGATTTAAATCTGGGCTATTGGGCGGTCATCTAAGAGTGCCTTACCTTCCTATCCAAAAACCATATTTCTTGTTGAGATACTAAGTTAAAACAATATCTATAAACAAATCAAATTCTTTGTTTTCAAAGACAATGCAGATTTTTACTATCAATTCAATTTTTAATGAAAAACTTAAATATTTTTAAAACGGCTAAACTAAATTCCAGCAAATTATACATGTTTAAAAAGAGAATGGATAGACCTTTTTTTCTAAATAAAAATATACAGGGTGTTTCATTAAAAAAAAAAAACAATTAAACATTTTTTTTTCTTAACTCTTTGATATTCATTTGTTTCTTTCATTATGTTTAAAAGATAATAGATATAAAACTTTAAAAATTTTACACAAGAAGATTTTTATTATCCTTCTTAGCTATTGTTGTAAGTGGGTGTAAAAATATAAATAAAAACCCTGTATATTTTGTATTTCCATAGTATATACAGGGTGTTTCTTAATAACATGCTAATATTTAAGGGGGTGATTCTTGGGCCCATTTAAAAAAAAACTTCATATGAATGTATGTCCTAAACGTCTTTTCTTTTGAGATACAGGGTGTTAAAATTTTAAGAAAAAAATCATTTCCAACACCTGATATAATTGATTTATTTGTGCGTTCAGGGCAATTTTCTGTTACTATTCCGAAAGGTATGTAGATTACCTTAATTTTATAATTTCAACATTAAAAAGTTATCTTATTAAATAAATATTTGTTAAAAGTAATTGGTCCAATGAGATGCAAATAAGTGAATTTATTTTTTTATGGGAAAACGGTGAGTCGTACGAAAAAAAGTCAAGTAACCAAATTTGTTTTAAATTGACCGGGCACTCCAAAAATAATTTTTATTCTAAGGGAAAGCAGTAGCGTACTACTTTTTCCTTCAAAATTATCTAGTCAGAGTCCAGTACGGACGCCACTATTGGAAATTGGTTACTTGGCTTAAAATTGGAAAAAATGTTTCTTAGGTCAAAAAATGCTCTTTAATGCATAAACGCCGTACACCAATTTTCATAAAAATATTTAAAGTGGTATAAAAATAACAATAAAAAAATATTTTTTTCTTAAAATTTTAACACCCTGTATCTCAAAAGATAAAAGGTTTAGGACATACATTCATATGACGTTTTTTTCTTAAAATGGGTCCAAGAATCACCCCCTTAAATATTAGCATGTTATTACGAAACACCCTGTATACCGGGGGACTTTTTTTTCATTTAAATAAATCAAATTATCATTTTATAAAATTCTTCCCAAAATAACCAATAATAATAGTAGGAGAGCTGGTGAACAATTTTAGGTAGGTTCTTAAGGCAGTTTGAAATTTGTGTAATTGTCATTGAAGGATCCCTGAACATAAAAGTCAAGGTCTGGCTGAAGGGTAGCGACCTCCTACCCACCTTTGAATTAAAAAAATTCAAGCGTTGGTAGGGGGCCGGTACCATTCCGCCAGACCTTGTATTTTATGTTAAGGGGTCGTTCAAGAACAATTACACAAATTTTCATAGTGCCTCTAATCTCTAATATGAATGTTTCAGAGGATGGTAATACCACTACACCTAGACCTCAGTAGGTCCTTTGTGCTTCCTCTTGTAGTCGTCAATCCAACCTATTGATTTAGTGCTTTAAAAACCTACGTAAAATATTTCATCAGCTCTCGGACTAGTGATCAATTTTGAGTAAATTTAAATAGGTTAATAGAGTAAATTAAAAATAAAACAAACTGAAAAGACAAAACCCTAAAGGTAGTACACTTACGTGGAAACCATATTATTTTATCTTTGTCAGTAATTTCAGCACCTCCTAAAAATTAAAAATGGTACAACCTGTAAAAAACTTTAGAGACAAATAAGTTACTGGCCGTTAAGGGGTTAACAGCAAGACCACTTTGCGGTAAATGCCTATGGGAAGCATTTTGAAGCATAATATATATGTTTAAAAAAATAATTAATGTTTTTAAAATGCAAAATATCTTGTGCAAATTCTAGGAAGACGTCAACGTAAAGTCTACAACAGGCCTTTTATTAAAACAGTTTATTCAACCCCGCGAAGTAACAGTTATTCTACGATCACGCGCAAGCCCACTTTAATAAACTCATTCCAACCGATGGGTGGAGATGTATTTATTACACGATTCCTTTACTGTCCTAACCAAGATTATGATCATTCGTAAACCGTTTTCAAACGGTCATTTCGCTTTGCACGTTTCGACTTTATAGTTTTTGTACTGACATAAAACCGTGCAATGTCGACAGTTGCACATTTGATTCATTCTAACAATTTCGAAAGCGTCTCACGGCGGCGGTACAAAAACCGCGCTTTTTAACAGACCTTAGACCTCATGTTTATAAAAAGTTTGTTCCAACCGCGCTTTTCGTACCTTCGTGAGACGGTTTTAAAACCTTAGAATCGATTAAATAAGCAAGTGTGGACTCTGCACGGTTTTTGTCAGTACATTAACGACACGCGAAGGGTTCTTGCTTTTTATGGGGATCGAAATGACCGTTCTGAAGCGGTTCACGAACGATCACAAGTTTAGCTGGAACAGTAAGAGGATCGTGTAATACACCGTCACCCATCGGTTGAAACGGGTTTATTTGACTTGGCTTGCGCATGACTGTACAATTTACGGTTTCTTGCGGGGTTGAAACAAACCTAAAAAAATATCGTGATATAATACGAGGGGTATTCAAGGCATATGTTTTACATACTACTAAACATATAACGTATTTTAAGTTTTCCTTTAATATGGAAAGGGTTAATTATTTTGTAATCTGAATATGTAGTAAAGAAAGATCAGTGAATGTAGTGGTAGTTTAATGGGTTAAAATAGGTTTGTTTCAACCCTGCAACAAATCGTTTATTGTAAGATAAGGCGCAAGACCAGCCATATAAACGCGTTCCCACCAAAGGCCTATACAAAGAATGGAAAAAGCCTGTTAATGTGGACCCATGAAAAAAAGGACAAGGGATTTTAAAAAAATAGGGCTTTATAGAAACTGATTTTTTAAATTTTTGTAAAAATTCCAGTTCCATTTAGTGTTCCAACTAAACTTGTAATCGCAAGTGAACCGTTTCCGAACGGTCATTTCGATCCCCATGTTAAGCAAGAACCTATTCATACAGAAAGCGTTAGTACCAACTTTATCGTTTTGTTACTAAAAAAACGTGCAAACCCCACCTTGCCCCTTGATTGATTCTAACGGCGAAACCAAATTATAAAATTTTGGGGAACAACCCAACTACTGTCTAATTCTAATTCTACTTAAAAATTGAGACCCAGACGTTCGGGGGAAGTTAAGGGTAGTATTTATTTGAAGGTGGTGGAATTACTGGTTATTAAGAGGCCCCAGAATATTAAATTAGTACCTAAATATCATTAAAAGTATAAGGGGACCAAAAAGAAGTCAAAAACCCAAAAAAAAAGGGTTTTTAATTGATGTGGTAAAATTTTTTAAGAAAAAATAAAGGCAGTCAAAAAAATCAAAGTAGTTACAAAAAAAAACTAAAAACAGGGCAGGCATAATGTTTTAAAAACGTTTTGTTTAATGTGGAATATATATGCGGCTCGGCTGAGCTTGTAGTTAGTAAAACCACAAACGTTGATTTCTCATTTTACCTGCTACTGTTAGTCGTAAAACTCAATATACTTTGGGTACACACACATGTAGGCCCAGACTTAAAATATTCTTTATTTATTATTGTACCTACTTTTGGTATATTATGGAGGTTATAGGCAAATTGCAGGTGTTGAATATAAAGCGGGTTTTTTTTCATCTTAGTTAATCAATATTGTAGGTAATGGGCCCTGTCCCCTTTCGGTGGGGTGCCTAAAAAAAAAAATTTTTGTCGGAATTTAATGGTTTTTTTCCAGGGGGGTTGAATTTAAATTTTATTGCGGTCAAGAAACCAACGAATTATTGTAAAAATATATGAAGAATGAAGCGATTCACAATAATAAAACTGGATATATTAGAGAGCCCAAAAAAACATAAAATGAAATCACAAAAAAGTTACTGACTTTCTCACTTAACTGATGTATTTAAACAAGGAAAAAAAATAGTTTTACCAAAATCCGAGTTTGGCTCTGCTAACTTAACCTTCAGCTAGCAGAACCTCGAATTTTTCTAAGAAAACGAGAAGCAAAAATATTGAAAATGGGTTAATAAACTACCGTAAAAGTATGGGCCTGGTTTAAATCCAAAATTTTGGTGTGTTTATGTAATGTTAACTAACTTGTAAAACGTTTATCTTAGATGTTTACTAATTTACTAAAGACATATAAAAGTAGCTACTTATTTTTTTTTTTGTTTTTTCTTGAATAATGTTTTCAATATTCCATATTTTCAAAAATACAATTTTATTTAGACACTGAAAACTTGGCGGAATTAACCCAAATTCGAGGGCATTAGCATCCACTTCCTGTTGATCTCGGGCAAATACAGTTTCTCATGGGCACATTCCCTTCATTGGCGCCGTGGCAGTCAGTGCTTTTCACCGATTGTGTGTTTGTTCTACCTTTTTTTGCCCGAAAGCCCTTTCTGGCTTATAGAAAAACAAATTACAGGAAGCTCAAGAAAGTATTGCGTGGTTAGGAGGTTGGTTACCAACGGAAGCAGTGACGAAAGAGTTTAGAGAGTTCTATGAGCAATTGAAAAGAAGTTCGCCGAATAATGGGTAGGTTATGTCTTACTTTTAATAATACACTGCGCCGCTAAATTAAAACATAATTAAAAAAATTAAAATAATGACATAAAACATTTTTTAAATGGATGCCACTAGTACAAAAATATTTCTTTAGGATGTTCTTCCAAAATTTCAAGAGATCGTTTTGTGCTGTCAATTTTCTCAAGTTGGTAGGTAGGTAGGTAGATTTAAACAGAGTGGACTTTTTACGCCCTCCACTGCGACCGCTCGGTTTATTGTTCACACCTTTTTTTTCCCCAATAGGATGGACTCAAGCCGAACCGATTGGGGAAGTTCAAATCCCTCTTACTCGTGTCACTATTTTGGACACGAGACAATGTGTTCTGAGGGTTTTTGGGTCCCTGTCCCCCGGAGGTATGGGGGACGATTAGATCCATTCCCCTCCTCCCCCGGTCAGTGACGTGGGTATACGTAGTTACAGGAACCAGATGGTTGGGATTAAGGGAACCCCTTCAAAAGCCCGTTTATTCGGGATGGATTACCCTTCCCCGTGAATAGGCCCCGGGCCCGGGCCCCTCACAAAAAGTTTCCCCCGTTCTTTGGCCCCCTTTGCTGCTTGTGACTTGAGTGGCACTTCTCAAATGGTTTATCCGTTTCGTTCAGGCACCTTCGTCTTTTTTTTCCTATAAAAGCTTTGTCCTTTTTAGTTGGAGCGGGGAAGTAATAGTCCACCACGGAAAGACCCCCTTTCCCCGAAGAATCTGAGATGCCGACCAGGACTTTGGAAACACCTGTTTAAGGCACAGGATGTCATACACTCATCAGCACGGTATGCAAACCCCTTGTTAAATTTTTGTGTTCATTTTGCTTTGGATCCCATTCCTTTTAGCCAAAAAGGTTGGATAACCACCTCTACCTTTTAAAAGACCCTACTGGGCCCAACACAACGACGATGTGGAACACAGCGGTGAGGCAACCCAAATTTTTTTCGTATTAAAATACAAAACCCCAAAAACGCTCGTGGGAGGGGGAAATCTTTCGCGTAGAATTTTTGCACCCCGTATGTTAGGGAAGAAGGCTTTCCACAAGTTAAAGTGGCATAACGACTAGGAGTGACACAATTTGCCATATCCAGAGCTATAGCACGATTTAGGGAGACTAATAGTAATGAAAAAAAGGTCTGGACAAGGACGGCATAGGGTCACAACTAATGATCAAGATTGATTTTTGCGATTGCAAGCATTAACAATGCGATTTCTTTAAAGGACTGCACTGCAGCAAGAATTTTCTCATCGGTATAATTACCATATTACCAAGATACCGCGCGATAAAGGTTGACAGAAGCCGAACTAAGTCCCTATCGTGCTAAACCTGCTCCTTTTCTAACCGCAAATTATTAAAGACTGCGACTCCAGTTTGCCCAAGAACACCAGCACCTGGGCAGTCGTGAATGGGAGGGAAATGTCTTGTTTAGTGATGATGCAAAATTTTATCGTTTTAGTGATGATCGACATAGGCGAGTGTGCTGACGCCCTGGAGAGCAGTTAGCTATGGAGGAGGACCTGATATGGTATGGGTGGCATTAGTTTGGAGGCCCACACGGAGCTGGTTATAATTCAGGACGGTCGTTTGACTGCTGACCGATACATAACAGAAATTTTAGAACCGCATGTATTAGAGAATCTTTTTTATTTATCCATGATAATGCACGCCTGCATATGGCTAGAGTGGTTTAAAATTACCTCCAGGAAGTCGAAATTTCAACTTTGCCGTGGCTACCAAGAAGTCATGACCTTAACCCTATAGAGCACTAATGGGACGACATGGGTCGAAGTGTTAGAAACCTTAAATATAACTCATTCTGAGCTGAAAATCTGTACATGAAAATTAGGATAAAATTCTTGGAAGAGTATGATTGGTGACAAGTTTTTTGCGGAGGGAAAACTTGAAACCTCAAACCACATATCAAAAAGAAAATGGAGGCTTTTTAAATGTGGCTGTACAAAAAATTTTAGTAATTCCATAGACAGCTAGAATTACAAATGAGGAAGTGCTACGAAAAATCAATCGAGGAAGAACGCTACTGACAACAATAAAAAGAAGAAAAGTCACATATCTTGGATACATCTTAAGAAATAAATACAATGAAACAAACATTACAAACTATATGCAGGGAAGAGTGGATGGAAAAAAGTGTCGGTAGAAAGAAAAAATTTTGGTTGAGAAAATTCGAAAATAAACAAGTATGAGGGAAAATTGTTCGTTGTTCGGGACAGAGAAGCATTTAAACTGGTGGTTGCTAACCTCCACTAAGAGACAGCACTGGGAAAAGAAAAACCCACGTTCGGGACAGGCTAGTACCACTTTTTCTCCCTAGAAAGGAAAAGTATTTTTTACCTTAGAAACAGGTCTAATGACCAACGCCGCCTTCTACTTCAATCTTAATCGTGTCGCTACCGGACACAAGCACCATATGTATTCTGATGTGTTCTGGTGTCCCTGTCTCCTGGAGAGTATGACGAGCAGAGGGTTAGATCCGTCATGCCCTCCTCTCCCGGTCTAGTCACGTGGGTAGCTACCAGGTCCTTGTTACAGGAACTAGATGTTCTTTCTGAGGCCGCATCTCCGGCCTTACCCTATGAAAATGGTCCTATCCGCTTTCTGTTTAAAGCCAGGAAATCCTTTTCCCTAAAGGGGTTTGAGTAACAAATAAGTAATATTTTGGTTTGGTAACAACAAAATTACTCTGAAAAATTAAAAATTATAAATAATGAAAAAAAGTAATATTGCATTTATTTTGGCAAACTAGAAGTTAACATGCCTGAAAATGCAGGAACTAGCAGATCGCCTGAAACAGAAAAAAATCCAAAACATTCAAAACACTTATCTACGTTTCGGTGGTAACCCTCATTAAAATTAACTTAAATGTAAAATAAATTTGAAATTAAAAATAAATTTAAAGGATTTTTGGTATAAAATTTAGGAGATTTAAGAACTTTTTAATTATTTATGACGATTTGTCATAAATGACATATCAGCTTGTTTTGACTGATATATGTTTTTTTATTTTTGAAAGAAAAAAAGGGTGGTCTATTAATTGATTAAGTTTTTATAAAAGTACTTCACCATTAAACGAGGTAACCATGTATTATTTAAATTACGCTGAAAGGAGATCGATTACGTAAAATGCTTCTTATACTAATGCAACATCGGATAAAAAAAATTATATTTTTTTAATTTTTTTCAGACTTACGCAGCTTTATCTCAAATAAATCAGCCATCAAAAATAAAGCAAATAAAGAAGAACTTAAGCCTCTATACTAAAAAAAGTTTTCTATGGCCTTTTGGCCTAGTCTCACTAACATTTGGTCTTGGACATTTTTCTGGAATGACTACTCTTCAAACGTTTGCTGTAAATATATTCGCAACTTTGAAAGCACCTATTGACAAGTACTATGCTACAATAATTTTGGGTAAGTAAGTTACCCTTACAATCCAGTTTAAGTTATCTTTTAAACTGGATTTACCCAAATTCTTAGTTTTAGAGGTAGATATCCATATTTACCCCTTAAATTGGAAGTTTTTTCTTTTTAGTAATAAAAGAACTACCATTATTACATTTTTTTATATTTCAGGAATTGCCGAGGCTCTTGGTTGTATTCTCAGTTCCATTCTTGTCCACTTCGTTGGTAAAAGAAAAATGAATTTCTTTTCTCTCTTGGGAACTGGCCTGTGCTTTTGTATTGTCGCTACTTATGCCCATATTATTGATGTAAAGTATCTACAAACGACTGGAATAAAAATTACGGAGGAAGTACACCTCGAAGGCCAGACGTGGATACCATTGATTTTCTTGGTCTCTGCAGCGTTCTTTTCACATACTGGGATAAGGATTTTGCCCTGGATGCTTATAGGTACTTTTTATAGAAAAAAAAGGTGTCCTAAAATTAGAGAAAAAAAAGGAATTTTAATAATCTGATACCCAGAAAAATATTCGTAAAAATTGAAAACATTTTTAGAATTTTTATTTTATTAAATATTTTTAAAACAACCAGTTTTTTCTTATTTTCATATGTGGATACAATATATAATATGCATTTTAAGACATTCTGTAAAATAAAAAGTATATTAGTAAAGACAGTAAAACATTTCTCCTGCTATCTTCTATAGCAGCAAGTTAGTGCCCGAAGTTGGAGATACACATTTTAAAAATATTAATGATTATAAGGGGAAATTAAAAAAAAAGACAAACTATAAGTTTACTTTTTACAGTAAAGCACCCTGTGTACAAGATGCTACCGTAATACATTATTTTATTTTTTTAAGCCAAAAATATCCTATAAAAATGGCATTATTTAACTTTACAACAATATGGTGAGAATACATAGGTTAAGAGTGTGAATACGTGATGAAATAATGTAAAAATTATACCGGGTGACAACGAAATCACTACCCAGCCTTTTATTTTCTTGAGTAAAAACATATTGCTTTCAAATTTTAGGATGCTATAATATATCATGAAGCGTTTTGGATATTATAACATGTTCTATCACTTCCGGTTTAACCGGAAACGACATCAACTTTGATTTTTTCAATGGAATACCATGTATATTTTTTAAAATTTGGATTCTACGAATGAGTTTCGATATAAAATGTATATTATGTCATATACCTATCTCTGCTAGTTTTGAAAAAATGGCGATTAAAGATTCAAACCGCACATTATGAGTTTTATGGGAAAACAAATGATATGAAAAATTATTATGTTTAATTTAATTTTTTCTGGAGACTCTATCTGTGGAGGTCATAATAAAACTACTTTTTACCAAGTGCTGCAAAATTGATTTTCCAAATGTTATTCAAAATATAAATGCAACACCCTGTATATTTTTTTAAATTTGGATTTTACGAGTCATTTCTGATATAAAATCTGTATAATATCCTATACCTATCTTTGTTAGTTTTTGGGAAAATGGCGATTAAAGATGTCCAAACGACCGCATATTATGCGATGCACTTATAGGGGAAACAAATAAACGTAAGAATCATTTAATATTTTTTAATTTAATTCTAAATTATTTTTTAATTAACTACTTAAATAAAAAACTAATATTAAAATAGCAAAATTGCTCCAAAGAGACGGCCTGAATTATTTTAGGCTCATTAATTTTCTAACATTTATTTGTTTTCCCCTATAACTGCATAATATGCGGTCGTTTGGAGATTTTCAATCGCCATTTTCCCAAAAACTAATAGAGATAGGTATAGGATATTATAAGATTTTATATCAAATACCCGTAGAATACAAATTTAAAAATATACGGGGGTTGTTTAAATTTTTGAGTAACATTATTGGAAAATAATTTGCAGCATTCCGGGCAAAGTAGTTTTATTATGACCTCCCAGATAAGTCTGCAAAAATTAAATTAAACATAATTTTTTTTTATATCATTTATTTGTTTTCCCAAAACATAATTGGGGTTTTGAACAACATTTTTCCCTTTTCTTAAAAACTAGCAGAAAATATGGATATAATTTAGTTTTTATATAGGAATGATCCTTAAAAAAATTTTGAAAAAATGAGGGTGTTCCATAAAAAAATTAAAGTTGAGTTTCCGGTTCCAATCATGCAATCTTATAATATCCAAATCGGCACCTTATAATATAATATGTCATTCTAAAATCTGAAAGCCATATTTTTATTCAAGAAAATAAAGGGCGGTAATATTTCGTTGTCCCCGGTATTTTCCAGCTATGAAAGTTACAGCCTTTTACCTTAATATATAAGCGGGAGTTCTAACGTATCTAAAATACTTAAGGAGGTGATTATCTAAGTGCTTTAATGAAAATAAGTTTATAATAACATATGTCAAAAAGTATTTTTTCCAAAATACAGGGTGTTTTATTTTTCGGTTCACTGTAATTATCGGAAAATCGAAATGCTTTCCTTTTTACGAACTTATAATGTTTACAGTATTTATTAATTTTAACATGCCAATAATTATTATTTATTATAGTTATAACACATTACTAATTAATATTGAGACAAGTTATGTGAACATTCGAACAAAAATTTATTTTTAATACTTTTTAAACAAAATATCTTATTTTCTCCTAAACGAAGCTCCAACTAAAAAAATGCCTACATTATGTCAGGTATTGAATAACAATTACAAAAAAGAGTAAGACATTTTAAAATATCAGTATCATGCCCATATTTTTAAAAATAATGTTATACTAGTTTCTATGCGCACGACTCTGGTGAATCAATTACATATTTATTTACACTAAAACATTTTCTCCTATCAACACTGTAAACGTTTAAAGTTTAATAAAATAAAAACATTTTGATATTCCAATAATTACAAAAAACCAGAAAATTCGACACCCTGTTCTTTGGAAAGGAGACATTTTACCACATATAATAATATTATGATTTACTAACTTTTCATACGTGGGTCGAATAATTCAAACACTCTGTATAACTTAACAACAGTTCTTAATAGAGCCTGTTAGGGTCGCCAGTACAATGCTGAAGTAAAAATTCACCTATCTTTCTTGGTTTTGAAATAGAATATTTTAGAACACTGTTGAATATTGGGGAATACGTTCTTCTTACTCTCCACAAAACACTGGAAATCCAAATTTGGATATCTGCACAAGTAAGGGAAATGGAACGTTCTAAAATTTTGTAGAAACTTTTTTTAATAGAGTCTGCTTACGTCGCCAATACAATGTTAAAGTCAAAATTCACTTATCTTGCTTAGTTTCGAAATAAAATATTCTAGAAGACTACACAAAAATTCACGAATACGATTTTTTTACTGTCCACAAAACACTGGAAAAGTTAACATTTCGATTATCAAAAATAATTTAAAGAAGCTTTATGAAATTATTAAGGATGCAACATATGAGAAAAGGAACAAATCTGATAACGATGTAAATATTAAAAACAATCTTGGTGAGAACTTTACTAGAGATGCCCAAATTATTGTAATAAGTATTTTATAAATATTGGAGTGGAAATCGAAACGGCCATACCCTCCCCAAATGGAGTCAAATGGACCCAGCTATACCTAACTCGATTTTTTTTACCCTCAACTAGGAATGAACTAATTAAGCACATAGCACAGCACATAGCTTCTCTTAAAAACAAAAGTTCACCGGGTTACGATGGCATTCACGCTAATTTAATTAAGGAAACACATTTGGAAATGATTATTCCTTTGATACATATTTTTAATTTAATTTTAAAAACCGGAATCGTGCCTCAGGAGTTTAAAATTTCAGTAGTTACGCCTATACTTAAAGCTGGTTAATAAATAATTATCGACCTATAAGCCTCATAAACCATTTTGCCAAGTTACTTGAAAAATGCATAAAAGAAAGATTGCGCCTTTTCTTTAAAAATAACAGTGTTTTATCTCCAAATCAATTTGGCTTTGTGGACGAGGAGATCAGTACATCTGACGCTATGCACAGGCTCGTAACAGAGGTTGTTAATAACCTAAATCTTGATAAACTGTTTTTTTAGACCTTGCGAAAGCGTTCGATACCGTTCCTCACGACAAGCTTCTTGGTGTCCTCCATAACTACGGCATAAGAGGAACAGCATTTAGGTTATTAGAAAAGTTATTGAGTGATCGGTATCAAATGGTAAAACTTAATAATGTCCTTAGTCATAGACAAAAATTAAATCGGTATTCCCAGGGAATAGTTTTGGGTCCGTTACTGTTTTTCACCTATACAAACTCATTACTACAGTTGACTACGCCTGGGTTAACAATTTCTTATGCAGATGATACGGCATTAGTTTTGCGGGTGACACATGGGATAGCGTTAAGCAACCCCGATAGAGGGTTAAAAATAGTAACAAATTGGTTCAGACTTACAAACTAACCTTGAACTTGGGAAAAAATAATTTTTGCATTTTTCTTATAGAGCTAATAGAATTCCTTTTAATGAAATTTTTGTTAATAATTATAATGTTTTGGGGACAACACATACAAAGTACCTCGGAATCTATTGACCAATTTCTTAAGTGGCAGCCGCATTTGATTATGCTCGAAAAAATTAAGGAAATTAATTCAAAATTATACCTTCGAGGGAAATTTTAAATAGGAAAACATTAATAACCGTTTTAAAGGGGATTTGTGGAATCAATAATTAGATACGGAATACCGTGTGGGGGGGTCTATATAACAGTACATAAATTGAATATTGTACAAAAATACAATTTAAAAAAATTTTTTATAAGAAAAATAATTATATCCCTCTAGAATGCTGTTCTCCATAGATATTGGTAATATTAGAACAATATATGTTAGCGGTCTGTTCTTTTTTGCCCGTCATGAACGATTGCAGATCGTTATAAACCATAACTTGGTAACGAGCTAATGAAAATAAAAAATCAACTTCCCGTTAGCACAAAACCTAAACATTAAATATGTTAGTTATATTGGGCCCAAAGTTTTTAATAGGTTACCTTATATAATTAGGACTGTAAATAATAAAAAAAAAATTTAAAAACTGGTGTAAGGAATTTATTTATAAAAATTGTCATCAGTTTAAAGGGGTTTTTTAGTTGATATCGGCTTATAATTTTATTTTTCTTCATGGGGAAAACTGTTCTTATTAGCAATAATTTTAATATTTGTTTTTTTTTTATAATACTTAGGTTTTAGGTTATGTTATGCACATACAGATGTTCTTGATCTAGGTGCATTTATACAAATGTTTAAATTAGATTCAGTTTTAGTGTTGTTGAAATAGTATTTTTTTTACTTGTAAATTTTTATTGTTGAAATAAAGTTCAAAGTTTAAAAACAAATAAAATTAAGAATTAACTATTCATATGCTACTAAAACACTTTGTTAAAAAAAAACATTTTGGGTGCCTAGGGAAAAATGTAAGTTTCAAAAGCCTTTTTTTTCGTGAATAAATCAAATTGTATTGTTAAATCCCAAACTTTGCAATAATATCTGCATTGTTCTTAGAATTAAAGGCATCTGAATTATATGCATAAGAAAAATAGTTAAGTGAAAAAAATTCAATTTGCGAATTTTGGAATTTGACGAAAAAACTTGATTAAATTCATAAAAAAAATACCAGCAGAGGATTCGCTCTTAAAAATTAGACTGAAGAAGTTGCAAATTTTTTTTTTGCAAATTTCAAAATGGGTTCTTTTTTTACCAAAATTTCCCCTTTTAAGTCAATAGCATCTGTTATACAGGTGTCACAAAAATTTGGGAAAACTTTTGGAACTAATAAAAAACCCAAATAATGAAAGTGCCCAAAAATTTTCCCCGCCCCCCCCTTTCTTAACGGACGCCCTGGAAATCGTTTTTAATAGCTTTTTAAAATGGGGGGATATAAATATTTTTTTTGGGGGTTTAGATAAGTCTTCAAAAAGAACCAA
>JAHBCN010011047.1:0-29828 GCA_019359885.1 Listronotus oregonensis | reverse complement strand
GGGCATAATACTAGACAAACAGATTTATTAGAAACTATTCAAATAAAAAGTAATTTTGGAATGAGATCAATACTCCATAACGGAAAAAATATACAAAATCTACCAATAAGAATTAAAAAAATTAAAAAATTATCACTGTTTAAAATACATATAAAAAAATATTTAAAATTAATTTGACTGTTTTATTAATGAGTTCTTGTTAAAGTTAATATATTGTTATATTTTTTTTATGTTATATTCCCTGTAATAAACTGTATAGTTGGTTGGGAATTAAACCAATAAAAAAAAAAAAATGAACATCAAAAGGTTGGTAAAAGGGAATAAGTTAACTTTTTTCAACTGGAACACCCTGTATATTTTTATTTGGAATGGGGGATCTTCCCATCCTGTTTTCAAAAATATATAGTTTGCTGGCATTTTGTTCAGCCGTTTTGAAAATATTTAAGTTTTTAATTAAAAAATCAATTGATAGTAAAAATCTGCATTGCCTTGGAAAACAAACGATTTGTTTTTTTCTTACGTTTTTTTTTTAAGTCAGTATATCAACGAGAAATTTTTGGATAGGAAGGTATGGCACTCTTAGTTGGCCGCCCACTAGCCCCGGTTTAAACTCTCTGGATCTATTTTTGTGGGGTTACCTAAAAAACTAAATTTATTATGAAAAGTTAAAAAATATAAACATACTAGGACAAAAAATTGAAAATGAAATTATGTTACCTAATAGCAACCGGTTTGATTTTGTTTGCAACATGATAAATCATAAGTTAAGAAAAAACATTTTCAAGTGCAGGAAAAATGGTGAAAGTTACATGGAAAATTTGTAATCGCTGAATGAAATGTCAGCAAACTATATATTTTTGAAGGGGGGATGAATAGACCTTTTATTCCAAATAAAAATATACATACCATTAAAAAAAAAGTTGACTCATTTATTTTTCTTAACTTTTTGATGTTATTTTTTTTTCTTTTCTTATGCTCAAAAGATAATAATAAAAAAAATAACTATTAAATAATTTTTCCAATGTAAAACAAGCTGTATAAAATAATCTTGAGTAATCCATTTTGATGTAGGTTTCCTCTGGCCCGATGGTAAAGTAATTGAATTCGCCGCGAACAACTGGCAAAACCATTCGCACGAGAGGTCATGTTTTGGAATGGTAATGGATTTAATTAAAGAGGGCTGCTGGTGGATACTAATCACCGTTTTTAAACCCGGGCAAAGTTTTAAGATATTTAAAAAGGTTAGTTATTTTAATTAAAAAAAAAAAACATTTAAAAATGAGCCTTATAATAGCCTAAAAGCTCAGAACCCCTAAGAACGGTATTCCTGTTGCTAAGTACGGTCACCAACACTTAGCAGGCCTCAGCCCTGCACAAGTACCTGCCATGAAAAAGTAAAAAAGTGTGCAGTCCTAATTGATTTAAAATAAATTTTTGGCCCCAAAGTTAAAATTAATATACAGGCGAGAGATACTTGAGTTTTTTAAAAGAAGAACTTATTCCAGCTCTGGCCTCCCTTTTTCCTGAGTTAGAACGTTCCTATTTGCCACATCATATAGTTACAACAATATGGTGCTCCCCCACATTTCGCTGTGGGAGTTTGTACTTATTTGGACGATATTTTTGCAAACAGGTGGATTGGAAGAGGTGGTTTTATTGAGTGGCCGCCAAGGTCACCCGATTTAACACCACTGGACTTTTTTATGGGGGCACCTTAAGGAAAAAAATATTCAAAAGCCAGCCTGCAATTTAGGTGATTTAAAACATCGCATCCGGAAAGAAATCCCGGGAAATTACTT
Source organism: Listronotus oregonensis (assembly GCA_019359885.1). Lineage (NCBI taxonomy): Eukaryota > Metazoa > Arthropoda > Insecta > Coleoptera > Curculionidae > Listronotus > Listronotus oregonensis. The sequence continues at coordinate 28,029 of JAHBCN010011047.1, read as the reverse complement.
CCCAAATGGTTCAAATGTTCAGCAAAAATTTGTAGATCGACAAAGATAATACTACTTACGGATAAGATAAACCATTCAATGCTATATTTTTGATACCCCTAATGGACTTTGGCTAACGCGAGCCGATGTCCATCGAGAGATTTTCGCGCTATACATTTCAACCCTTGAACGAAAGTTAACAGTGTTCGGCGGCCTTTACTATTGGCGTGATGAAACGCGACTAGAAAATACACAACCCAGCCGCCCGCTTTCGCTCTTCGTATTCCGAATAAGGTAAAAGCGACAGACATTGCAACGCGCCATGGTTTCGTACCTCGTTTCGCTGGGGCAGGGGTTACCGACTTAATTTTATTCGCATTTACGGAAGCATTGATATCTCCAACTGATTCAGAGCGCCCCATTTAAAAGAACCATCTACCTAATAGTATTATCTTTGAGATCGCTTAGAGCTGTTGTCAGTTGACCAACAGAAAAAATTGAACATCTAACTTTAAAAAAATATTTTTAAGTTCCCAAACTTTTTTTCGATAAATAAAAATTTTAAAATATTTTTTTCTTTGTTTTCCCCATGACTTTTTTCACTTTTCAAATTTTGGGAAAAGAATAACTCCCGAACGCTTGGATATAGGTATAGCACATGCTACATGAAAAATGTTTAGAATTTTCCAAAGAATCCGAATATGGGAAAAATATACGGGGGGTTCCATTTTAAAAAACAAATATTTTTTTTGTCCTCTATCTGGAACACCATGTATATCTACTTTTTCTCAGAATGTGCGCGATCAAAAAAAAAAAATTAAAGGGGCCCGGGGATTTAAAAAAAATGAGGTTTGCGAACTAATGAATTTATTCCTTACTTTCGCCACCCCGTATATGGGTAAGTAAGCGGCAGAAACAGTGGTACAATGACATCGGTTTTGGCTAGATAAGTTCTTGACAGGGGAAAAAAGATGCTATTAGGGGACAGAATGCACCACTGTTGCAAATGACATTACGGGAAAAATAATGAACAGGAAAATATTTTGTCGTTTCCGTTTGACCTCCGACCAGTAAAGTCACGCGATAAAAAACTACATAGCTTTTTTAGGGGAAAACGATTGGCGGTGCCGTATCAACCAAAGGGAAATTTAAAGGTGTATGGAAGCCCAATACTGTAGAACAACATTTCCCGGCGGGAGGGGCGGGAATAGGGGGTTGGCCCCCGGGAAAATTTGGAATGAAAAATAGGTCAGGGGCCCGGGTTTCCATAATTCTTTGTTACTATCTATAAAAATTTACATCATCAAATGTCAAATTCCAACATTCACTGTTTTTTATTTTTTTGCACAAAATTGTTGGTTATTAAATGATACTACTATAGAATATTTAAAATTATTGTGTAATATTGGATTTTATATCATCTGATATAATATGAAAAATAGATGGCCCCTTTACTGCCTTCTATTTAAATGGTCGATTTTTTTCAAGTTTTGTATTTTTACCAAAAATAAAAAATAAAAACACGATTTTCTAAAATAAATTTCAAACATTGCATGATAGTATTATGTACTTATCACCAATTTTGTGATAAAAGAAGGACAAGATAGTGTAAATGAGTTTAATCTAATCCTAAGATTGTGGTTGTACATTAAAAAGTGAAAATTTTTATAACTGCTTTTTAGGCATATACTTTTACTAATAACAAACATTCATGAACAGAATAACAGTGGTTAAAAATGTTTAGTAACCTTTTACCTGGTATCCATTGTAACAGTATCCGTTAAATATTTTTGTAATGTCAAACTTCAAAAGTTGATAATGCAAGATTAAGAAACCAAAAAATCTAATTTATTTTTAAACAAATGGTATTGCCTTACCAAACAAATACAGAAAAGGCAAAAGGAACTTTAACATAAAATTGTATTCCTTTCATTCAATTAAAAGGGACCTGTATATATTAAAATTTGCCTGGTCCCCAGTAATCAATAATTTTGACCCTTTTAAAAAAAGTTTACTAAATTATTAAATGAAATAAAAGTACCTAAATGTAAACCTTATTTCTTTTTAATAATCCACAGAAATACACAAACATTGTGGAAATCATCTAAAAGATAGTTAAGATTGCCTTACTTTTCTCCTAATATTTCCTATGAAATTTTCTATTATTCATAATTGATATATTATTATTTATTCGGTTACCTAACGTTACGTCTTATAAGAAGCACCTAATTTAAATAAAAAAAAATTTGGCAAGACAAAAAACCATACAACCTCTATCATTTTGTTACGATATTATAAGTAACAAACAATAAACCAAAATTATAGTCACAATTTAATAAACACTAATTACTAAAATAAAAAGGGTTTTTTATAAACCCAAAAAACGGTACGCCGCTCTCAAAAAAATTATAATGTATTGGCTAACTTCACCGGGTTTATCAGTGTTGTTACTAACACTTATTTCGGGGAAATTTTTATGCTGGGAAAGGCGGGAATTCGATTTTTTTAAGGGGGGCTTTGTGATCCCAAATTTTCAAATTTTAAATCCTTTTTAATTTTTAATGAAAAAAGGGAAAATATTAAAAATGGGGGGCTTTTAGTTGTGTTAGGGGTTTAAGGTAATTCTGCAGTTTTTAACTGCAAATTTTAAACATCAACTGTTAGTTGAAAAAAATAAAAAGGAAAAAGGGAAAAATGCACCCGGACAAAGGTTTCAAATTAAAATTTGTTAAACGAAAAATTCCGGTTGGGCTTTAAAAACAACTTTTTAATTTACCCTAAACAAAAAAAACACTTTTCCCTTTTTCTTGGAGGGACCGGGTTTTTTTCGTCATTTCTTAGTTTTTTAATATTTTTTAACCAAAAAAAGTTTTTTTAAAAAATTAAATAATTCAATTTAGGTCTGCCCGAACTTAAATTTAGTTTTTCTAATCCTTATTTGAAAAAGAAAATGGCTATAAAGCCTTCAAATAAGTAAGATACAGACAGGTCCAGTGAGTAGAAACATAGGCAGGGAACTGATGAATTTACTACTGTCTGCCCATCGATAAACATCGATTAACCGAACGAGATTTTCAGTTTGTAATATGCGTTCGGACGGGTGTGTTGTATGGTTTAAGGCGCGATTGATGATAAATTTATGCGGTCTAATCTGTTGAGAAAACAGTTGATCCTTAATACCGTTATTTATTAAATAGGGAATTAAATACCAACAGCTTTATTTATCAGTTCATTAATTGCCAAAGCAAAATAAAAAGTAAGTTCTCTAAACCCAAAACTTATTTCTAAAATTAAAATAGTACGCAATGAAAACATAAATAATTATAAACATAAAAAATACTCTAAAATGACATTATAATAAATATTCAAACAAACCTCCTTCTTGCGCAAGGCAATATCTCAAACGATCGTAAAAACCCCGTCTAACGTTTGTTAGCATATTAGGGCTGATAGTTTAAAAAGCTTCTTCGATTTTATTCGAAGTTCTTCTAAATTATTAGCCCTATCATGACCATAAACCTTATTTTTTAAATAACCCCACAAAAGAAATCATTAGAACCAAGGTCTGGTGATCTCGCGGGCCACAAAATGGTTCCACGTCCACTAATCAAACGGTTAGGAAACGTATTGTTCAAATATCCTTGAACAATACGTCCATTGTGGGGGACAACCATCTTGCTGAAACCAGATATTACCAAATCTTACTCCTAATAATTGGCGAATTGCCGGTACAATTTGTTGTTGTAACAGATCCAAATAAATTGCTGCAATTAAATTGCCTTCAATAAAAAATGGTCCAATAAGGTGTTCTCCACCATACCAGCCCAAACATTCAATTTTTGAGGATACTGGGTTCGAACCTCAAAATACCTGTGTATGTTTTCACGAGACCAATATCGAACTTCAGTTGGATTATGTCGATTTAATAATGGAAAGGTCGATTTATCGGTGAAAAGAATCGATCTAAGAAAGTTTTCATCTGTATTTGCCCTTTCCATTATTAATTCGCAAAACTCCATACGTCGAAATTGGTCTTCGGGAAAAATTTCATGTGTTTTTCGGGCCTTGTAGGATCGGAAACCAATTTTTTAAGGACTCTTTTAACTGTAGTAGGCGAAGAATCTGTTACCTCAGCAAGTTGTCTACTGGTTACAGTGGGGTCTTGTTCTGCAGTAACACAAATTAATGCCTCTTAATTCCCGTTCTTCATTTAGGAGTTCCTGTTTTTTATGTTTTTGGGGAGACACACACCCGTGGGTCTCAAAATTTTGGATAATTCTAAAAATTGTTTTCAGACATAGTATAGGTCTGTTTTTAAATGCTTCGGAAAAGATTCATAAATTTGTCGATATGATTTTCTTTGAACTACCATTTACAATTTGAACCTTTTTTACGAAGTCGTAAACGTCCATTATTTTTATTTTTAGTGAAGAAACGAGTTTCCAAGAGAATTTACCGCGTATTTGCAATGGCTGCGGCTGGAAGAAAGCAAATATTTAAATTCAAAAAAATCTTAAACACACATTTATCGCATCGTTTTGTTCCAGCCAGTCAGGCATTTAGTCAAATAATGATTTCATAATTCAAAATTATAATCTTCAAATAAAATTCCTAGATCGAAGTTTGTCAGGTGATTTTTTACCTATCAGGCCAATTGCCGATTTTTGTCGGAGCCCGCTAGTTTTTGAGTTATGATGCCCCATTGACATAATCTCAAAATTGCATAAACATTCCTAAAATTCCGCCGAATTTCACGTAGGAAATCCAGAAGTTATTCTGACATTTGTAATGTTATCCAACAGTCATTTACAGTGCTGACCAGGTTTATATATATTTATTTACAAAAAATAAATTGCAGTAAAGTGGCAATATTTCCTGAGCGTGCAAAACAACTATTTTTGCCTCTGCTAGATGGACCATTTCGATTCGGGTCAGGTTCGGATCCCAAATTTATTTCGTATTAATTTTTAACTATTTTATTTATTGTAGACTAATCAAAAACCTCGGAGAATTTAGCAGCGGGATGCCCGATTTGCTGATGTGGAACGTCGACGAGAAAAAGTGCAAATTCGTCGAGGTCAAGGGAGAAGGCGACAGACTTCAGACCAATCAAAAACTCTGGCTGCAGTATCTGATGGAAATCGGAGCGTCCATAGAGGTGTGCTGGGTGCACTCTACAGGGTCTAAACGAAAGAAAATCAAGAAGGTTCAGGTAGAAAATGATGAAGCTGGGCCTTCAAGTAAACCAGATAACTAAAATAATAGGGTACGCAATAGGCGATATTGTGGATATATGAGGTTAACCACTTTTAAAAAAATATGGTTATTATTTTAAGAAAAAAAATATTTTTGATAAAAGTGCATAAGATAAAACAAATTTGATGATTTCTACTTTAACAGGGTTCTTAGCGAGTTTGTACTTTTAAATTTCCTGATTTTTCAGATTTTTTCATGATCATTTTAATGAAATTGCAGTTTTTGCTTTATATTTGTTCTTTTGTATGAAAAGAAAAAACGTATTTTATCTATTTTACATCAGAACACAAACATATTAAGTTATATGTAGTCGCGACACCATTATACAGGGTGTAAAAAGTATGATGCTCACTATTTTAAAATAAAACAAAAAAAAACAGGATAATTATACACTCTTTGCATAGATAAAGATAGAAACAGGTACATACTGCCCAAATTAATGACAAACATAATATGTTTCGCATATAACGGCAACCATTAGCGTCGGTCGACGTATTTCTTAACTTGCATCAATTTCTTGATAAATATCTGAATTGTGTTTAATGAGTTTTGATTTTTTTTTAATTAGCTATAGGAATTGACAAAAAAAATCTTTTGTTGAAATGATTAAATAATTTTCTAGGTCAGCAATAAAAATTTCCTAATTTTAGTACAATTTAGCATTTTCATGACTTTTCCTTGATGTAAAACAAATTCCTTGACTTTCAGGTTTTCCAGATCGCTAAGAACCCTGTTTAGAAAGAAATATATTAAATAAATTGTGCCTTTAAGAATTTAACTTCTCTGTGTGACAAATTCACAATTCTTGTAAATAGTTTCTTTTAGAAATATTTTAAATAATCATGATGTACCTGTAATGATACGGAAGTGTAAGTTGCCAAGAAAATTTAAGAATGCCACTAGAACTTTCTTTCCCCAAAAATTTTCTCTAACTTGGAATAAATTCAATAAATCAAAAACAAGTTATTTTTTGGAAAAATGCTAGGACTTATGAATTAGTATTTTTAGTAGCGCTCTTTTGTGAATCAACATAATATTTTTATTTTTAATATTACTCTTACAAGGAGACGGCACGGCATTGGGGTCGGCGATTTGGCTCAATTTTTTTTTGTGGTGATAGAGTGCTCTTAGTATATCATAATTTTAAAATACTAAGGCGCACTATTGAAGAAATCCCACAAAAAAACGTTTTAATTTTTTTCATTTTTTTTTTGTGGAGCATATATACTAAAAATGTAATATTTTTATTAAATCGCCAGAGTTTTCCAGGCAGTACCCTTTTCCGGGGACTTCCAACCGAAGGTTCTGGGTTCGAATCTGCTCCATGCCTTACTTTTTTACGTAAATTAATTATTTTAATATTATTAATCTTTAAAATGCTTTTTAAATTTATTAATCCCAAAATTTTTTTTAAATAAATAATTGTAACATTACTTTACATATCTATTTTTTAAAAACTATGTACTGACAGAATCGTTTTTATGAATGTAAATGATGTACCTATTTTTTCAATGATTACCTGACAAACCCCGTGTGTTGTAATAATTATTGTTTTAAATGTTCTTTAACTATCATCAGTTTTGCAAATAATTATAATGTAAATAAAATGTAATGCAAATTGGCTTCAAAATATTTTATTTTATTTTCCCTAATTGTGAATAAAAAAAACCTACTAAACTAGAAATTTCAAAGTATTTTAAAGAATAATAATACTAAAAATAATTAATTATGTAAAAAAAAGTAAGGCATGGAGCAGAATCGAACCCGGAAACTTCGGGTTGGAAGTCTGGAACGCTACCGCCTGAGCCACATAGCTGTTTGACAATGGTGTTTAATTTTAAGTACGTACGCTACAAAAAAAAAAATTAAAACGTTTTTTTTTTGCGGATTTTCTTAATAGTGCGCCTTAGTATTTTAATATTGTGATCTACCAAGTGCACTCAAGCACCACAAAAAAATTGAGCCAAATCGCAGACCCCAAGGCCGTGCCGTCTCCTTGTTAATAAGCTTATAAATTAGCATTTATTTATTTTGGTGCGTTGAGCGCATCATGAAATTTTTTAAAATAAATGATAAAAAAACGTGTAAAGTGGCAATAATAAAAATAGCAAGTTTGAAGGTTTTTTTTTTGGTACTTGCAATTCTGATTTTTTTACCAGTGTAGGTGTAAATAAAGATACTTGGACTTATTATAAGGGGCCATCCATAAATTACGTCATAAGATTTTCATGATTTTTTTGCCCCCCACCCCCGTCTCTGTCATAACTCGTCATATTTGTGAGACCCCCTTCCCCCTAGTGTGACGTCACATATTTTGAAATTTTAGCTCTAAACATCAACAGTAATTTTACTTTTTTTTATATTCATTAAAAATATTTTTTAATAGAATTAACATCAAATCAAATATTTTAAATAATTGACCAAATAAAAAAAAAGAATTTTTAAAGATTTTAACATTTAAGTTTTGCATTTTAATAATTTAGATTTTTACATGTGATGTCACAAAGCTGATGGCCCCCATACCCCTTGTCACACAATGTTACAATCCTCTACACCCCCCCCCTTAAGGTGTGACGTAATTTATGGATAGCCCCTAAATATAATAAAATGGCTCATGTTAAATATGTACATAGAAACTACTGTACTTGGGATGTAACACTTGAATTTTCATGGTAACTTTCTAGGGCGTCCTGCATAGTGTGATTTAGTTACTATACTTAAGGAATATATATTAAAACTTATTTAACTATTATTATATGTGTTATATTATATTATCGAATAAATTGGGCAATACTATGACAATAGCTGTCCTGTTTGTTGGTATGGGGAAATATTAAAGGTATGCTTACAAAAGGATTTGTGCGAAATAAAGAAAATTTGTATTTCGGTGCAAAATTTATAATTTAAAAACCTATCTAGCAAAAACGCTTTTTGGTAAAACCCATCAGTGCTATTCGTCAAGCAGGAGTTACAGCAACTCCGAGAGATTCTGGTTTGAGATCTATTGGGCCCAAAATTTTTTGGAGTCGCAATTGTTATAATCCAAAGAAATAGCGCCCAAAAGAAATTTTCTAAATTTTTTCTTTTTAGTCCACGATTCTGGGAAAAAATAAACTAGACCATCATATGGGTTGGATTGCCTGTTTATCCAGCTTTAATATGCTTTTTTAAAATCCCCTGTAAGTCCATTCCCGGATAGTAACAATGGGTAAAAAAGAATTTTGGGGCCCAAAAAGATCCAAAATAAATCCTAAAGTTTAAAAACTTTTTTGAAATAAAGACCTTTTTTACGAAAAGCCCGTTAAAAATCACCAAAAAATTTCGAAAGTTTTTATAGGTCTTTAATTTTTTCCATTAATGTATAAATTTTGCACGAAATACAAAGTTTCTTCTTTTTCTATATTCTAACGTGCACACGTCCACAATCAGTTTTCAGAAGAATTTGTGTTTAGTACCAAATAAGGGATGTACTTAACAGATTGACTGCCGTGGGCACCAATTCTGGTACTACTTGAGCACTTGTAACGAGACAATAGAATTTAAATTAAAACATTTTCTTTTTACTTTTTTACACAAATCGGCTTTCGTGTGATATTGATTTTTCAGTAATTTAATGTTTCTGATTTTGCTGTACACCAAAGATTTTAACTTCTCTTTATGAAGTAAAACAGAATGGGAATTCCAGGAGCACAATAGAAAGTTTAATATTAAAGAAATATACTCCAAAATATACTAAACAATGTAACAGAATGATAAAAGAGATCAAAAAGTTGGAACATTAACGGGGCTAATTTGCTTAAGCGACTAGAAATATCCAGTGGATATGTTGTGAAAGGTTTGGGGGATAATATACAGGGTGAGTTTTTAAAACCTGACATAGGCTATTTCTTTTATTTGAACAGTTAGAGCATTAGTTCCAAAAGCAAAGTTGTTTAAAATAACCCAATTAAGAAAAATGGCAAAAAAATATTTTTACAGCGTTGCCAGTTTTGGCAGCAAATTAAAAAGGGTATTTTTTAAATGGCAACACCGCATTTTTTCATTACCGTTTAGTAGCTTTCAAAGTTCTCTACAAAAAACTTCATATAGTATTTTTTTGTTAAAGTAGCCATTTTTGAATAATCGGCGAAAATAATTTGGTTTTGGGCTATTTATTTAATGAGGAAAATTGAGAGAAAAATAAAACAAGCTAAGTAGTGGCAAAAAAATACAAAATTTAACTTATTAGGTTAGTTTTTTTTTTGCACTATTACTTTTTTAATTTTCTTTAATTTTCTCATTTAATAAATAGGCCAAAACAAATTATTTTTGCCTGTTAAAAATGATAACAAAAAATGGTATAAGTTTTTGTAGAAACTTTTGAAATCTATTAATCGGTAATGAAAAAAGTGTTGCCATTTAAAAAAACCTTTTTTGAATTTGCTGCCTGGCAACTTAAATTTTTTGCTTTTCTTGGTTATTTCAAACAATTTGCTTGTAAAAGCAACTGTTCAAAAAAGAAATACCTATTCAGGTTTAAACTTGCCTTATAAGATAAAAAGTAGACTCCCCGTACAAAAAAAGAAGGGCTTTGCAAAACTGAACACAAATTGTGTATACGGCAAATATAAGTTTGATTCTAAAAGGTATATTTACAAGTTTGCTGGTGCATATTACCTTTAGCACGAATTCCCATATTTTGATCTTATAGCTTCACATTCCTAACCTTTTCTTTATATTATATTTTAAAGGCCATATTAACTTATTATATTATATTGTTTGTTAGTCTTAAGTTTAATATTATTTGTTCGCTTTATTTTTTGTTATTTTCGAGAAGGTTATTTGTGTTGTTTTAAAGGCTATGATGGAATATTATTATTAATCGTTCTTATTTTTATTAAAAAAATACTAACTGTATTGCTTCTGCCAACTCTACTTTTATAGAAAATTTAATAATGCAATACTGGTACCAAAATATATAAAAAGATATGAATTATGCCCAAATTTGAATTATCAGATTATGATTTATGCATTAAAAATTCACAGTTCGCCATAATCTTAATTGGGTTTGTTAAATATTTTTTTGTCACCTAAATGTTGTAATCTTCGAGCATAAACCTTCTAGAGGCAGGCTTGCCGCTTGACCGTGCGAGAGACAAAAAGAATAGGTATATTACCTTTCTCGCTCCACATGCTGATTGGTCGGCGGGAAGAGATATACCCCGAGGAAGGGAGAAATTTTATACACCTATTCTTTTTCTTTCTTGCACGAGGCAAGGCTGCCTCTAGTAGATATATGCTCGAAGGTTGTAACAGAATCATTTACCTTGAAATGGTTAATTAACTCAAAAAAAATATATATAAATTAAAAAAAAACTATAAATCGCAGAAATCGAATAATCCTTTCTTACTTTTTTTCTGAAGTACAAAATTCTTTAAATTTAGGTATTTTCAATTGGCTGTGCAAGTTAATAAAAATTTGAATGTCTGTATTTGTTACCCATTAGAATTAAGGGCAAATATATTTTATAATACCGTAGTGTAAAGAAGAATATTTGTGTTTTTACTATATTATGCAATAAAGACTTTTTAAGTATTTGTTTTTTTTTTACAAATCATGTCGTACAATATATTATTATAAATGAAATTCTGAACCTAGTTATTATAAACCCTTCGAGCGTCTACCTGCTGGAGGCAGCCTTGCCGCTCGGTAGTGCGAACAAGGGTGCGAGAGAAAAAGGAGAACAGCAGTATAACCTTTCTCGCTCCAACGTGCTGATTGGTCGATGGAAATGGTGCATAACCCTAAGCTTAAAAGCTAACCAAGAGGTTGACGTAGGCGTCTATAAAGACAGACCTGGGTTGAAAATCTATTAGGGTTGCATTGAAAGAGCACCAATGTGTCCAACTTCATTCAAAAATAATCTAATTTAGTTCGGGGAATAACGTTTTAAATTCCATTTATTCTGCGTTAAAAAAATTGCTGTTTGGATTAAGTTACAACTCTTCCAGTTTTAAAATGCGCGCTAAAAATATACAGGGTGTAAAAAGTATGATGCTCACTATTTAAATGGGCGATAGTGAAGCGCAAAGCAAGTCAAAAAATTCATAGGACGCAAAATAAAAAAGTGCTGTTTTAAAACATTAATTTGTGTTCTTAAAATGGATATTCGGCCTAATGTGGGTAAGTACGATTCTTTTTTAATTACAAATTAAAACCAAACAATAATTTATTGTTTTTTACTTAAATTTAATTCCACATTAAATACCAAAATGAATTGCAAGAAGTAATTTTTATTATTTGTATGTAAATAAACATCTCTTTAAAAAAAGTGTAAATATGTAAAATCTCGCAAAAAACGTTCGACATTCGACTCGCTGCGATGAAACGGGCGCGATGTTGCCAAATTTTTAAACTTTGAAAAGATATATTTCGCAAACAATTAACTTTTGACCCATTTGTTCTTGGTTTTTTTGACTTGTTTTGAACTTTACTATCGCCCATTAAAATCTTAAGCATCCTACTTTTTACACCCTGTATTTTTACTAGGATATTTACATTTTTTTAAGTATTATCGTGTATTCTAGCAGCACATTGAGTATTCCTGTTAATTTTTTGGGATATGTTGTAAATTACTTTGTACTTGGCTTTGGCGTTTTCCCACTCATCGGTGACATGGGTGTCGGTATCGGACTGATGTTTCTATAAATTCGTTGTAAAAAATAACGCATTTTTATAAATTTATTTTATTATAGTGGGTAACCCAGTAAAGTTAATTACAGTATATTAAAAAAATTAATAGGCTTTTAAAGCCACATTTTCTCACAAACAGATATATAAAAAGTATGCAGCCTAAACAATGAAAGTGCCTTCTGATGACAAAGTAAAAGTAATTTATACAAAAAATACTATGTAGAGGGAACTTTCCTCATTTTTTGTTTAAAAAGCGAGATAATTCTAGTTCAAAATACTGGATACATTTGTTCACCAAATAGGACCACTTCCGCCCTGGTTCTAGGATATAGACTAGAGTATGCATTAAATTAACCCTGTAAACTTGCAAATAGATCTGAAGAAAGTTAAATTGTAACAACGAAAAATTTAAAAACAAAACAAGGAGACAGATACCATTAGAATTTTTAAAAAATCGTTTTTTTTTCTGTTTTCAAGTGAAATTTATGGAGCTATTGTCAAAAACGTCAGCGTCGGCATACCGTCACTAATTTTTTGATTATTTCAAAACTGTGTTTTTGAAAACTGCTCGTGCTGTAACTTAAAAAGATATTGACCGATTAGGCTTAAATTTTCAGGGACTTCTCTTTATAGTACTATAGGAAGGATGTACCTAAAAATATAAAGATATCGGATTAATAAATAACATTTTTGAAGTCAAAGTTGTTGAAAAAATGATCAAAAATTCGTACCGCCAAAATAAATTTTAATTTTTAACTTTTTTATTATTTTAAAGGTTTATCCTTTCCTTTAACATATCAGTAATCGAACAAAAAAACCTTTTCTATTTTAAATAAATAGAAAAATTTTGACAGCTGCAGCAGTTTTCAATGCCTCGGAGCAGGCACTTAAAGAAATATTCTGCAGGGCAATTCTCTTTTATGACAGGATGGCAAAAGAGGTCGTATTTGGTGAGAACTACAATCACGTTTCAAAACTGTAAATAGGTTAAATTAAAAAGGTAGCATAAAAATCCCAAAAATATTGATATTCCAGTGGCGGCTCGTCAGGGTAGGCAATTTTAAAAAATATATTATTTAATAAGTATATAAAATTATTACATTTCTACAACTAAAAAGAAAATGGTTACCGCTGGAGGCAAGAGCGAACGGTCAAGACTACACAATAATATTATACCGTTGGTGCTTTGCGACTTCCGACCAAAAGGCGATCTATCTCAGCCGCCTTATTTTGATATTCAGTACGTAAGCAAATCAACTAATAAACGATGCCAAGTGATGCGAAAAATCCGCCGACGTAAAGTAAAATTCGCAGATTTATTATTTCTGCAGGCGATTGCATCGGTCGCCTTCGCTTTGACGTTCGACGATCGTCGCCCAAACATCCCGTGGTTTGGTTAGAGGCACGTGACCCGATGCGACCTTTTAATTGACCTGTATTTTTTATCCGAAATAGAAATTCCGTATAAATCTTACCGGTGCATTTTGGTTTCCGAGTTTTAATCCTAGGTAGTTTAGTGGCAAGTTTTGAAGTTTAGGCAGGCCTTTAGTCAGGAGAATTTGATTTTTGATAGTATTTTTAGCTATAAGTGCATGTTTCTGGTTTTATTTTGTAGTTTAAATAATATTTAAAAATGGAGTCAAACCCTGTATGACATAATTTGCTCGTTGCAAGAAAATAAACGTCACAGTTGGTTAAGTGGAAGCATCTTTAGGCAAAGTTTATTTTATTGGCCTTGTTTATACTTGCTAAAGGTAGAAATAATGTTTTACAGGGCTTTTCAGATTTAAAATAAATTATCAGCTAGTATTAAAAAACATGAGCTTTCTAAGGAGCATATGAGCAGTTATTTAAGTCTTAAGCGGTTAGAAAAAAACTCTCAAACTATAAAAGATGCTTTAAACGTTCAAAAAGCTATGTCTTTCAAATTATATAATGAAGAAGTAAGAAAAAATAGAATCTTATTAGGTTATTTAATTGATGTTACTTGTCATTTGGCAAAACAAGAACTTTCTTTTAGAGGTCATAATGAAAAAAAGATTATTCTAATTCTGGCAATTTTAAAGAAACGTTTAATTTATTAATTAAACGTGATATATAAATTCAACAGCATTTAAAAAAAATTGGAAATGTTTTTTCAGGTTTATCCAAAACTATCCAGAATGATTTAATTCATTGTATTTCTGAACACCTATTAAACGTAATTCAAAACGAAATAAGAGTCGATTTTTTTAGTACAAGCTGACGATACTACGGATATAGTAGAAAAATCTCAGTGCCCTTATGTTGTTGGTGTTGTCGGCTTAAAAAGCCAACCTGGCTTTGACATCCAACTCTGATGTCTACTTAAAATACGTTTTCTTTTAATAAGAACTTTTTTGGTAATATTTTCTATTAAAAAAATAACAATAAATTAATAAAAATATAGATACACGAAATTGGGCGTGGCACCCAAAATTTTCTGCCGGCGCGCAATTCCTGGGCGCTCTCCGCCTACCCAGCTTTATGGTCGGGGCCGCCACTGTGATATTCTTCCTTAATAGCAGTACCATATATAGTAGCTGCATATAAAAAAAAGTAAAACTATTTCATTGACCACTATCTTGGAAACCATAAGACTTACAGGGTTTACAAAATTAGAAAAAAATAGCTGATTTAGGTGTCCATTGGCTTTTACCCTCGAAGGTAATGAGAAAAAAACAAAAATATACAGGCTGTTTCAAATTCGAAATTCACCAGTAAGAGATACAAAGAAGTTTAAATTTGGCAAAGTTGCGTATTGGGGAGCCCAATAATACACCGTTGAAAAATAAAGTTATCTTTTGTACTTTCGGAAATATGGCGAAAAAACTGAAATTGTCGATTTTTGTTTTTATTTTTTTATTAGTTTGTTTCAAAAGTTAAAAAAAATTAAGAATACATTCCTATTGGAAATTTTTGCGCTTTATGTATTGGTGAAGTCAAAAATTTCTTACGACCTTTCTTTTTCATTAAACCATCATCAAGTTAATTTTTTATTTAATACGTCCCTGGATTTTTTATTCAATATTTTTGAGCCATCTTGGAAATGTGGGTTCCTTGTCTAACTCATTGTCTCTTATGGATAATATGTTTATTTAACAGGAAATTATCAAGTTTTATACAGAAAAAATGCAATAAACAATTGAGGGCCGTATTTAAAAAAATAAAGTTGATGATGGTTTAGCGAAAACGAAACGTCGTAATAAATTTTTGACTTCCTGATAGATGAAGTGTAAACAGTTCAAACAAGAATATATTTTTAGATTTTTTCTACCTTATAAAATAAACTAGTAAAAAAATAAAAACAAAAATTTTAGTTTTTCCGCCATATTTTCAAAAGTACAAAAGATAACTTCAATTTTTCAACGGTATATTATTTGGCTCCCCTATACGCAACTTTGCCCCAATTTTAACTTCCTCGTATCTCTTGCCGTGTCTAAGAACCCAATGGTGAAAGTCGAATTTGAAACACCCTGTATAAAAATGTTTCTTACTTTAACTTACCCTGAACCTTTTACCATGTCAAGGTTACCAATAGTAGTCAAGTAAATATAGTAACATATACTAAAATATATTGGTACTTTGATCCAAATACTGAGTCCACGCTTCGCTAGGATTGGCATTCGGCAATATCCATCCAATAGGAATCTTGGAGCCGTTCTCGTTATTCGGCGATACAAGGAAGGTATCCCAGCTCTTCCTTATGGCGATAAACGTTTCCAATTCCCTCTCGGCAGCTGTCAATGCCCAAAACGTCGGGTGATTTGAAGGAATGGCATGCGACTGGCCGAAGAGTACCGTCTTCCATTGCTCGACGAGTCTGCGTTCTTTGGCTAGTTTGGCTTGTTTGGAATCCTCAGTTTGGTTTTTCTCTGTGGAATAGGAAGAAATTTTATATAGGTGAAACGTCCAAACCAGTACTGGGTGTAAAAAACTTCGAGGATATGGCGGCTTGCCGCTCGGCAGTGCGAATAAGCGTACGGGAGAGAAAGAAAACTCATATTATAACCTTTCTCTGTCGCTACAACGTGATGATTAGTCGACGGGGAGGGACCGACCAATCAGCACGCAGTGCAGGGATATACCCCTGCCATCGACACGTTGGAGCAAGAGAGATATTAAGATTATATTGTGATTCTTCTGTTTCTCTCGCACGCTTGTTCGCACTGCTAAGTGGCAAGGCTGCCTCTAGTAGGTATATGCTCGAAGAACATATGGATTAAATTAAATTTCATTGATTTAAGGAAAATGGGATAATCCGATTTTAAAAAGCATATAAATGATTAGAACAATTATTAATTTTTGCTATACAAGTCGAAAGTTCGGGGCCTTTTAAGTTGATCTGTAAAAGAATGCATAAAGTGCGCTGCTCTGTCGACTGACCAACTCTTTGGAGCAGAAGCGGTAAAAATACCTACAAAAGAGCGACAGATCTCCTGCAGCTCGTCGGTGGGCCAGAGAAAAAAGCTTTTCTGTAAGTGTGAGATCATTAATGAGACGAAGGGCTCTTCTGTGAATGGAGTCAAGAATGCTTAGGGATTGTAGGAGATGCCATTCCCCAGACATAAGAACAATATTCTAGAGAGGGACTGATCTGGGATACATACAGGTACAGATTAAAAGGAGAGAAATACTATCTTGGTCAAAAAAGGAGCATTTTTTTTAGGATGATTGCTGGTAGGCCATCCACCAGAGCTGGTTAGAAATCAAATCCTTTTTAAGGATCTGAAGGCTGGAATCGATTACCTTTTAAAAATAGGATTTGTGATCCGGATTTCTTATATAATTTTAAAATGATTCGGAATCGATTCCTTATTGAAAGCATCCGATTCCGACAGGAATCAATTCCCTAGATTTCGAAATCGAAACAAATCGGTTTATAAATGCCAAAATCTGCCATTTTGAATACGCCATTTCAAATTTCCAGATTTTGACCTAGGATTCTTGGTTTCCAAATTTTGCCCCAGCACCCTTAAAAACCCTTATATCCCAAATCTGAGTCAAATACATTCGCCATATTGAATCTTCCATTTTAAATTTCCAAATTTTAACTTACGATTCTTAATCAGCATCACATGGATTTTCCGAAATAAAGATAAGCAAGTAATTTAAAACATCTGCGTATTAAAATTTTTAAATAAGAAAACACACCTAATATGTAATTTTTAACCAATATAGGTATGTTGTTTTTCAGGACCCAGAGAAACAACATTTACATGAAACATTTTTTTTAACCAAAGAGTGTGTATTCAAAAACAGGCATAAATTTTACTTGCATTTAATCTTAAAAGGTCTAATTGCTCGATCTTAATTTTTTTAATATGTTATCCTTGAGATAACTCTGAGGGATTTTTAAATGAAAAATTTTATTATAACCATTCAGGGCGTCTTACAAGAATGCATTTAAAATTTACAATTACAATAAAATGTCCCATTTATAAGTTGCTTTAGATTATCTCAAGAATCACATTTAAAAAACTTACGAAGATTTAGCATCGCAATATTTGGAATACAGTTCTAAAAAATGGTCCATTTAAGTGTGGTTTCATGTTGATCTCAGAAATAACATAACTTAAAGCTTGCAGACTCGGCGAAGGGGTGGCTCATGTTTTGTTCTTGTATAAGATAATTAATGGATATGTGAATTGTAGCAGTCTGTTAAGCTTACGGCCGAGTGATGATCGCGTTGTTAAATTTAGCAATGGACTTAGCAATTGTTAAAATGTCAGATTTTGACAGGTTGCCTACTAAAATCATTGAATAACACTGACAATGACGTTTTGTTAAACATTCTAAACCGTTACGTTTCCTTGAAGGTATTAGACAATGTAATGGTTTCAATAACACTAGAATCTTGGACTTCCATTGTCTTTATTTGTTAATTGTTACACAACGTTTCGGTTAGTGATGTATCTCCAACCGTTTTCAAGTGATAACTAAAAACTATTCCTAAAAGCTACGACTTATATACTATCCCTTGTTCACCGAAGCTTGACCTACTTTTCACGGTTTAGCAACGGCTGCCAGATATTCGAAATATCGATGCTAGGCTTGCTAAATACATTTTTGTTGTTTAAAATTTAATACAATTATTCTATGAAAGGTATCACAGGACAAACGACGGCTTAAAGAGTTTTGCACACCATTTAATGTACTGGGTGTTCCACTAAGAGAGGTAGTCGGCTATATCTCAGAAACTACTAATAGTATAACTTTCGGGAAAAAAATTTAGATAAAAGCGACCAAGAGAAATTGCTGGAAATTATTTTCAAGTCTGTGGGATGGCCGCTAGGGGCGTAAGGGTAACGTCAAAACATAAAAATATACATTTCTCAAAAAAATATCAAATAAAGTGTATTAATAAATGGTACTATTTTTATCTTTAATGTTTTCTAAACAAAGAAGCTTCAGGTGTAATTTTTGTCAGTTCTAAATTAAAGTAGTGGGGGAAGGTTAAAGTTTAATTTAGAAAAGTGCTAATAACTCCGGATTGCTTTAACCGAATTTAGTGAACTTAGTCTCGTTTAGAAGAGCATTTTAAGCATTATTTTCAAGTGTATAAACTATTGCTACACTCATCTCACAAACGCCGCTAGAGGGCGTCAAGGTAAAAACTAACCTATTTTACGAATTTTTTTGAAAAATTTAAATACAATGATATATACCTTTTTACATATTTAGATAGAGAAAAAAATCCTAACAAAACGGCGAAACCGCAATTTAATATCTTTTTTCAAACCGAATATATTCGCAAAAATATAAATACTACATAGAGACGTAACGCATTTAAGGACACGATGTTTTCTACTAGGCCGATTTTTTTAGGTAAAAATTAAATTTATACATTTTTACAAAATCTAATGACATACTACGTAATTTTTACTAATTTAAACCCATTTAACGATATTATACAACATTAGATAATTACCAACCTATAACTGTAATAATCCATCGAGCGTGGTCCTTATCAAGTTAGCTTTGAAAATAAAAGGATGCTAAAATGTCAAAAATCCAACAATTTTTATTTCAAAATATAATTTTTAGTGTTGTGCGACAATAGCTGCAAGGCTGTATGTATTGAGATATCCTTAGAGAGGCCGGTACGGCAGCGGCAGCAGAATGTTCACTTGTTTAGCAAATCGCTTTCGTACCACGGGAAGTGTTCTTCGCCCCTTACACAATCAACGTTTTTGCTTATGTAGAGTTTAATCCTCAAGCAACAAAGGCATTTTTAAAGAACACAATAGCACAACACTAAAAATAATATTTTTAAAAAACACAATAGCACAACACTAAAAATAATATTTTGAAACAAAAATTGTTGGATTTTTGACATTTCAGCATCCTTTTGTTTTCAAAGCTAACTTGATAAGGACCACGCTCAATGGATTATTACAGTTTTAGGTTGGCAATTATCTAATGTTGTCTAATATCGTTAAATGGGTTAAAATTAGTAAAAACCATGTCAGTATGTCATTACATTTGTAAAAATTTATAAATTTAATTTTTACCTAAAGAAATCGGCCTAGGTAGAAAACATTGTGTCGTTAAATGCGTTACGTCTCTATGTCGTATTTATATTTTTGCTAATATATTCGGTTTGAAAAGAGATATTAAATTGCGGTTTTCGCTATTTTGTTGGGATTTTTTCTTAATCTAAATATGTAAAAGGGTATTTATCATTGTATTTAAAATTTTCAAAAATTTCGTAAAATAAGTTAGTTTTACCTTGACGCCCTCTAGCGGCGTTTGTGAGATGAGTGTAGCAATAGTTTATACACCTGAAAATAATGCTTAATGCACTCTAAATGAGACCAAGTTTACTAAATTCGGTGAAAGCAAACCGGAGTTATTAGCACTTTTCTAAATTAAACTTTAACCTTCCCTCACCACTTTAATTTAGAACTGACAAAAATTACACCTGAAGCTTCTTTGTTTAGAAAACATTAAAGAATAAAATAGTACCACTTATTGATACACTTTATTTGATATTTTTTGAGAAATGTATATTTTTATGTTTTGTTGTTACCCTTACGCCCCCTAGCGGCCATCCCACAGACTTGAAAATAATTTCCAGCAATTTCTCTTGGTCACTTTTATCTAAAAAATTTTTTTCCCGATAGTTATACCATTAGTAGTTTCTGAGATATAGCCGACTACCTCTCTTAGTGGAACACCTGGTACATTTATTTTATTCCGACTTTGATATATTTTTTATTAGTTGAGCCACGTTGAAGGAGATTTTAAAATCTAAATAATTTGTCTTAAATGTATTGCAGTGTTTTTATGTAGTGGTATTTTTAATTTGTGAACTGAATCTGTACTACCTGAATAAATAATTAAAACAATATGAAGGATATCTACCACAATCAAATTTGTTTAAAGGTTATTATAGCACTTCAAAATGGGACTAAAATTTTATTTCGCGGCTCGGGCTCAGTGGTAAAATTTTTGACGCTTGATTTATCATCCCAATTATGAAGTAATATTCGTACTGTAGTTACCATTTGTAAGTATAAAAACTAAAGATGATCCGGATTTGTGATCCGATAAATAGAAATACATTTTTTGTATTGGATTCCTTTTTTCCTTAAAAAAGGAATTGATTCCTTTTTAAAGGATCCAGTCCAGCTCTGCCATCTAGCCCAGATGATTTTTTGGAAATAACAGAAAACATAACTTTGATCTGTTTGACTTAAAAAGTAATATCAGACATTTTATGAGGAACAGTGGCAACTGTTGGAAGAGAACAATAAAATTATTAATGGGAAGATCAAGGGTAGAATTGGCAGCAAATTGTTGGGCAAATAGTTCGGCTTTTCCTTTAGAGGTAGAAACAATTTTATCTTTAAAAATAAGGGGTGGAAAAGAATTTGTATAAAAGTTTTGACTAATACTGCCATACCTAACATCAATCTAAGTCCTTGTTCCTCCTTAAGATAAGTCTGTAAACTGCTTTCCCACATTTTCACCAGCTTTTCCGTGGTCACATTAAACGCTCTTCTATCTTCCAGTGAAGGTTTCTCGCCGCGCTGAACGGCAACGTGGTCTCGGACGTTCCTCAGCTTCACCAAAGCGCTTATCAGAGATAATTGTTTTCTGGCATCGGATTTTTTCTTCGTCACCTCGGACAATACGGAATCGGCGTCTTTTTGCATTTCTTCTTCCATTTTGACTTTCTCCACCTTAAATTTGGAAAAATTAGGCGTTAAAATGACAAGAGTATAGAAAAGTGATACGAGTTTTATGGTCATTTATTTAAAAAATAATACTCTTGATGCTAATTAAAGCTGTTCCGATCTCATTTATTCCGAATATTTCACTCATGTATAAATTTTCCCATAAGACACGTTAAAAATCAAAAAAATTCAGCGGAAATTTCACGTTGCCTAAACCAGGGGTCTCCAAACTTTCCAGCCTTAGGGCCATACTGATTACTCCAGTAAGTTCCGAGGGCCAAAACCATATTATCATTGTTGCCGGTGGTAAGAAGTGAAATAGTCCACTGATGAAAAAAAGTCGAAAAAGTACACAACGTTTAAAAAAGGCTGCAAATCGGACTAAAGTCGCAAAACGGCAACACTGCATATTATTAATTTTCCTGTCATTATCTGTAATTTCTAGATTAGTCGTAGAGTACGAGCCATGAGGAGTAACGTGACACGACATCTGGTGGACCAAAAGCGGAAATAGGTAGTACCTTCTATCGCTAACAGATGGCGCTAATAGCACGTACAGAATAATCTCGTTGGTTCGAGAAAGTTCTGGTGTCTTCCATTCACTTCTAGATGGCAGTAATTGGAATATATAAGAAGGCTAGTGGCGCAACCACAAGTCAGTTCCTATGACACTGTTGTTAAATAAAATATTGCTTACCTCCTTAAAACGTGTTTGTGCGTGTTTAAGTTTAAGACATCTTTATAACAGTATTTTGATTTGAATTGTTGCTTTTGTGTGTGAATTAGTAGTATGGAAAAGAAGCGAAAAATTGATAGTGAATGCAGAAAATTCAAAGATCAGTGGAACATTCAGTATTTCGTAATTGAGTCCAGTAACAAGGCGCTATGTTTGATTTGCAATGAAAGCATAGCCGTTCTCAAAGAATATAACATTAAACGTCATTATGAAACAAAACATTTTCAAAATTACTTAAAATATACAGGAAGTTTGCGGACAGAAAAATTCGAAGCTATGCAGCGCGGATTGAAATCGCAGCAATCTTCATTTACAAAACTCAAACTGAACAAGAGGCTGCAACTCGTGCCAGCTTTTCCGTGGCTCTTGAAATTGCAAAACTGGAAAACCATTCACCGATGGAGAAATGATCAAAGAATGCATAATTGCAGTAGCCGAAGAAATGTGCCCTGAAAAGGTAAATTTATTAAAAACTGTCAGTATGTCAGCAAACACTGTGGCTCGAAGGGTAGAAAACATCGCTGAAAATATATCCTCTCAACTGTTCGACAAAAATGGACATTTTGAGTGGTTTTCTTGGCCTTGGATGAGTCAACGGATGTGTCAGATACTGCTCAGGTGTTGATTTATATTCGAGGAGTAGATAAAAGCTATGAAGTGCACGAAGAACTTCTTGATATGTATAGTTTCATGGCACAACTACTGGTACAGATATTTTTAAAGGAGTTAAAATGGCCATTAATCAAAAGAACTTCGATGGAAAAACTTGAAATGTATTACAACTGATGGAGGCAAAAACATGAGTGGGAAAGATAAAGGGGGTGGTCGCTCTTGTGTCAAAGGCTGTAGAAATGACGGTGGTTCAAAACCATTAGTCTTAAATTGTATCATTCATCAACAATCTTTGTGCGGAAAATGTTTGGATATGTTGACGTTCTGAAACCAGTCATATCAACTGTTAATTTTATCAGATCTTTTGGGCTGAATCACCGACAATTCCGACAATTTATTGAAGAGATTGGAGAAACTGACTTACCTTATCATACTGCCGTACGCTGGCTTAGTTGTGGGAAAGTCCTTCAGCGTTTTTTTTGAATTTTGAGCAGTGATCGAAATTTTTTTGAATGAAAAGCACCGCCCTCTTACTGAATTACAAAACAACGCATGGCTGGGGAAGTTAGCATTCTATGTTGATTTGACAAAACATGTGAACGAACTGAATTTGGGATTGCAAGGAGAAAACCAGCATCTTCCTGATTTATACACTAATATCAAATCATTCCGGAAGAAATTGAGACTGTTTCAATCACAACTACGAAGTAAATGTTTTTCTACATTTTAAAACATGTGAAATATTCAGCCACACTACTAAGACTGAGTTTCCTATCGATTTTGCAATCGAAACTTTGAGTGCTTTAAAGATAAATTTTGATACTCGTTTCTCGGACTTTGATGCCATTGCGAATCAAATTAAGATTTTTCAGAATCCTTTGATACCGACATTGAAACCCTAGCCCCGGAACTTCAAATGGAAATGATTGATCTACAATGCAGTGATATAATTAAGAACAAATATCAAAACTCATCTTTGTTGGAATTTTATAAGAGTCTTCCACTGACACAATTTGATAATTTGCATAAATTTGCTCGTGGTCTGTTTTCTGTTTTTGGTACTACTTATTTGTGTGAGAAAACCTTCTCCAAAATGAAGTACACAAAAAATGTTTACAGATCGAAATTAACTGATGAGCATCTTAAATCTCTTTTAATAATTGGTACAAGTAAATTAGTCCACAACTACAAACTATTGTCAGTGGAAAATCTCAATTACATAAATCTCATTAGTATTTCATATGTCATTATGTTTGTTATAAGTTATGTGATTATTTAAAATGTATAAAATGTTAGTTGGATTCATTTCAATAATTTGTTAGTTATTTATATACTGAAGTTAAATTTTCTGCATATTATACATGTCTTTACTCATTACAATTCTGTTGTTTTTTATCCAACTTATCACAAAAACAATAACAATAAGCCTACAAGAATGTTATGAGTTAGCGGAGTTAGCCCATGACCATATCAATGTAGATGTCATATTAATAATTATTCAACATAAAATTAGAATACTCAGTAAACTAAATTTAATTTGCTATAAAAATTATTTGTTCTCTAAAAGGAGTTTTCAAGTATGCTAGCTCTCCGCGGGCCGGACAAAATCTGTCCGCGGTCCGATGTGGCCCTCGGGCCGTGTTTAACCCCCCTAAAGCAATAAAAAAAAACACCTGTTTTAAATTTTTTTTAAAAATTAATTAAAAAACCCTTTTGGGGAACATTTTTTTTTTTTCCCCGGGGGTTTTATGGGGGTAAAAATTTTGGGGGAAACGGGCCAAAAAAACCATAAATTCATCAAATTGGTGGGGTTTTTTCCCAAAAAAAAAAAAATTTTTAATTTAAATTTTTCTTTTTTTCCCCGGGGAAAAATCAAAAAAAATTTTTTTTTGGCTAAAAAAAAGCCCCCTGGAAATTTTTAAGGTTTAATTTTTTAAATTTTTCCCTTGGGGGGAAAATTTAAAAAAAATCCACTCTTTAAAAAAAAAAAAAAGTATTAAATTTTAAATTAAGGCAGTTTTAAAAAAGAGCGGGGCCCCAAAGGGGAAAATGTTTTTTAAAATAGGTAAAAAAAATTAAATTATTTTTGGTTTTTATTTTTTTAAATTTAAAAAAAAAATTTTTTCCCCCAATTTTCGGGGAAAAGAAAAAAATTAAAAAATTTTAAAAATTTCAAAAAATGTTTTTTATTTTTTAAAAATTTGGGGATCCCCCTTTTTTTAAACCGGGATTTTTTGGGGCTTAAAAAATACGGGTTTTTAAAAAAAAAAGTTTTTTGAATAAATTTTTTTTTTTCCCCAAAACCGGAAAATTGAAACAGTACAAAAATTTTAAATTTTAAATTTTTTTTCGATACAATTTAAAAGGGGAACCCCTTTCTTAAATTAAACCCCCCCTATTTTAAAAATTCCCCCAGCCCGAAAAATTTTCCCAAAATTTCCCCAAAAAGGATTTACCCCCTTTAAAAACCCTTTTTTATGAAATTGAATATAGGGAAAAAAGGGAAAGTAAAAAAAAAAAGAAATTTTTTTCGCTGCAAAAAAAATTTTAAAAAATTTAAATTTCATAATTAAAATTGGGGAAAAATTTTCCCCGGTTTAAACCAAACCCCCCGGGGGAAAAAATACCGAAAAGGGTTTTAGTTTTTTTTTTTAAAATTTTTAATTTTTATAAAAAGGGATTAAAATTTTATAATTTTTTAAAATTTTTAATTTTTTAAAATGGGAAAAAAAAAATTTAATGATCCGTACTGATACCAGTGTCGGCCCGTTTAACAATCAATTTTTGTTAGAGGCATGGAAGAGAGGGAGATAAAAGATGTTCATCCCAATCTGGATTTGACTTGTGGACGGGCCGGGCCGGGCTTTCCCCACTATGGGGGGGATACTTTTGCACGATTGCCCGGAAAAACAAAATTTACAGTTTTTTTTGGCACTAAAAATTTAAAAAAAAAACCCCAAGTGTGCTATTTTTTTTAAAAATGGTGCAAGGAACATAAAGAAACAAAATAAGTACAAGAGTTAAATTTTCTTCCCCAAAAGTTACTTCCAAACTAGTCGGGGACTGTATACAGGCCCTGGAAAAAGGCTTGGAAAACAAATTTAGGTAGCCTGGGTACCAGGCCACGAGGAACCATCCAGGAACAAAAGGGCCCCACGACCTAGCCAAAAGAGGATGGGCCGCGGAAATGATGGGCCCGGGGCCCCTTCTGCGGTATCTCGGCAGGTCTTTTCAAAGCATCTATTAAGAGTTGGGTAGACAGACAGTTTCAAAGCTGGGGGGTTTTAAAACACCGGGACGAAAAACCAAAGCAGTTCATTAAGACCTGCTGGGAAGGTTTCCCTCGGACCTACTGAGCCACAGCCGTAAGATCGTAAGGATAACGGTAGGTCAACTAACAGGTCATTGTAAACTCAACAAGCACCGGGAAAAAAGAATAAACCTGGTGGAGGATAGCCTGTGTAGGGTTCTCCCCAGGAGGCTGAAAAAACAGCCCATGTTTTTTTTATTTTGGAAGCACTATGCGGGGTTGGGTTTACTAGGTTTGGGGAAAGGGAAAGAAAGCCAAAACCGGCAAGTTATAGGGGAGTGGCCAGTGTAAACCCCTCTGGAGTCTAGTTAAGAAGACGGGCTTGGACAAGGTACTCAAAAAAACGATAGGAGAAACCACAATAAATCTGGAAAAGGGTTTTTTTTGGTGGAGGTCATTTTTCGCCATCTCCGCTCAAATAATCTAATCTAAATTTTCTTCGTTTTTTATATGGAAAAACTTATAAAAACCGCTAAAGTTAATAATGTTCTGAAAAATTCGTAACTTAAACTATTTTAAGGGTCAAAAAATGATCTTCCAGAAAAAGATTGTTTAAATTATGTTATTTAAGGGGGTTCTTTGGTTTAATAGGTTTTTTTTTGCATAAATTTTATTTTAGTCTTGGTATCGCAGATTAATGGTAATTCAAACGTGTTTTTCTCAAAACTATGTTTTTCAAACTTTCCTCCATGATATCTAGAATGGGTTGGGCCCAAATTCCCCCCCAAAATTTTTAAGGGGGTTTTTTCATTATAGACTTACAGAAAAAAACCCCAAAATTTTTAAAAATTTCTATTTTTTTTTAAAAAAAATTTTACAAAAAAAATAAATTTGGGTTTTTTTCCAAAGTCTGGCAAAAATCCCCAAATTTTTAAAAAATTTTTTTTTTATAACGAGGGAAAAATTTGATGTATTTAAGCCCAAAGATTAAAACGCCTCCCCCTTTTTTTTTTTTTCAGATAAGCCCCAAAATAATTTCTTAGATAAGAGTGCAGATATTATTTTGTATGCTTTACACCAGGCGCTTACTAAAACATGTAATTTGGTCAACTTTACCGGGAAGGTGGGGGGGGGGGAATTTTTAAACCAGAATGGTTTCTTTCAAATGGTCTGACATAAATAAAACAAAAACTCAAACTTTGGTTTTCTCTTAGACCACTGGAGACAATAACGAGCTCTTTTAAAATTCCGGGGGGTGTGTTTGGTTCGAGATTGACATGGGAAAGACAGGGAACATCTTGAAAACGTGTTGAGTAAAGGGTTTTTATTAAGTAACCCTTTAAAACCCTTTTTAAAGAGGAAGTCTTGATAAAAGGGTTACTTTAAACCGGTCCTTTCCTCACACCTTTCGTACGATCTTGCTTGGGGGGCATTCGCCGCATTTGGCTGGTTTTTTGCAGTGCAGAGGCTGCATAAGGTTTGGCTGGTTAAGATTTAGGGATTGTTGTAAAAGAGTTTTATCTCTCGGCTTTTAATTTCCCCTCAATTTATATACTGGCCTTCTTGTGTTGAGGGGAAAACCTTTGGGAAAAAATTTTCATAACTGTGATACCGGGGTTTTTAAAAAACCGGGGAAAAATTTTTTTTCCTTACCTAAAGAGTTGATAGGTCCGGGGGGGGGAGAAACCACTTTGGGGTTTTTTAAAAGTTTAATGTCTTGCCGAACAATTAAGACCCTTACCCCCCCCTTTAAAAAAAACAAAAATTATTAAAGGAAGGCATTTTAAAAGCAGAAAATTTTTAAAAAAAAAAAAAATTTAAAATAACGTCAGAGTGTCAGAGTTGTATGGGCTTTGTTTTTTTTTTTAAGACTGATATGTGTGTATTTTATTGTATCGTGTAAAATTTTATATATTTAACCTATGTTTGTATTATAAAATATTTTCTTTTTGTGGTTGTTCTTTTTTTTTTTTTTAAAGACAAAAGATTTTAATCAATATGGGAAATTTACTTTTTGTTAAGTTTTTTTTTAATCTGTTTTAATTTTTTTAGAAATATAATAATAACTTTTTTTTTTTAAATTTTATTGATAATTTTGTTTAAATAGGAAAAAATTTTACTTTGTATTATCTTTGTTTCCCCAAAATTTTTTTTTTGACTTTAAAAAGTATGTATGTACATTCATAAATAAATATTATTATTATTATTATTTCGTGGAGTGAGTGATGGTCCATTTTTCAAGGCAGGTGTATGTGTAACATATGTATACTTTTGAAACACTTATTAATAAATGCTAAAAACTTCAAAGTGTTATCTCTTCATT
>JAHBCN010011046.1:0-30062 GCA_019359885.1 Listronotus oregonensis | reverse complement strand
AATTTGTATCGTATTGGATATACGTAGCATTTCCTCGCTGGGGCCATGAGCACTGGGCCTAAGCCCATTATGCCTACCCAAACCCCTTTTTTCATACACAGGTTCCGTAACCCTGTACTGTCCTTATGTATGCATTCTTTTGCCTAAATGCCTGATTTTGTTTACTAGGCTCTTTTTTCTCACTAGTGTAGTTCTTTTAAATGGTAGGAATTTTTGTTTTTTCACTCCCGTTTCAGACATTTCTTTCTGATGGCCCCTATGGGGGGTAAACTCAAAATATGTATGGCGTCTTCTCTTTTCTCTTCACATCAGCTACATATACTTGTCTCACTTTTTCCTATCTTGTTGAAGTAATGTCTGTTTCTACAATGATCTGTCCTTCCATACGAGTTCTACAATAATAGCCTTTGATTTTCTGGCTTTTTTTTTTTCCAGTTTCCATAAAACGTTTCTCTATCCATGTTGCTATCTCTTCATATTCGTGTTTTATGAGTTTCCCAGGATTTCAGGCCCATTGTCCTCATCCCAAATTGGCGAGTTTGTCAGCCATTTCTTTCCCGGGATCTCTTTTTCCGGGACCCATTAAAAGGGTGACTCGGGGGGTTTTCGTTAGTTTTTTTGTTCCCGACATCTTTGTAAGTTCTGTCTGTGCACTGTATTTGTTGGCCCGATTTTCCCTTTTCAGTACATAGGTTTATTTTTCCCCGCATCTTTAATAAGGCTTTGGTATTGCCATAACTCCGCCTAAAAAAAGGTTGGGCATATTTTCCCATTGTTATAAATTTTAGTTTTTTCTACAAAAAACCGAAGCCCGCGGACCCTTTTTTAGATAACTTTCCCTTTTTGCGGTGCCCACAGCGTGTCCCCAGTCATCCGCCGATCCCATTTTACCTTTGCAAAGGTTTAGTGGTTACGGGGGGGGGATGTATCCCCTTATCGAAAGACCCAGTTTTCACTTCCCCATGATGTCACATTTTTCCCCCCATCCTCCACGCCCTCCCCCCCCAGTGCCTCTGCCCTTGCTAGGTCTTATTATAAAAAGGGGGGCCCAATAACCCCCCACCATTCCTCGGGTAGTGGATGCTCCCCAGTTTTTTTTTCCCCCTTTTATTGCAATTTTTTTTTTTTTTTTTTTACTTAAAAAAAAATTTTAAAAAACTTTTTTTTTTAAAATTTTTTTTAAAAAGGGGAAAATTTTTTTTATTTTTTTTTTTTTTTTTCCCCGCACCATTTTTTTAAAAACAAAAAATTTTTGGGGGGGTTTTAAAAATTTTTTTAAAAAATTTAAAAAAAGGGTTTTTTAAATGAAAATTTTAAATTTTTTTTTTTAAAATTTTTTAAAATTTTTGGGGCCTTTTAAATATTTAACAAAAAAAAAAATTTCGGTTAAAAAAAAAAAATAATCATTTAATTTTTTTTAAAAAAAAAAAAAATTAAAAATTTAATAGAAAAATTTGTTTTTTTTAAAAAGTTTAAAAAAATTTTAAAAAAAATTTAAAAAAGGGGGTTTTTTAAAAAAATTAAAAATTTTTAAAAGGTAATTTTTTTTAAAAGTATTTTTTTATTTTTTATAAATTTTTTTTAAAATTTTGTTATATTTTTATAAATAAGGATACTCTA
Organism: Listronotus oregonensis; assembly: GCA_019359885.1. Lineage (NCBI taxonomy): Eukaryota > Metazoa > Arthropoda > Insecta > Coleoptera > Curculionidae > Listronotus > Listronotus oregonensis. Next base: position 28,442 of record JAHBCN010011046.1, on the reverse strand, counting down.
AGGGACTTTTAAAATTTTTTGATTTTCTGTATTTTTTTTTTTTTAATAAAATTAATTACTGCTAATATAGTTTGGAATCATGCACCAACTTTTAGAAGAATAAAATTTTCAAAAAAATTACAAATAAAGAAGTTTTTTATTTATTGCACACTCAATGGACCGCACTGTTTATACAGGGTGTCCGGAAAATTTTATGATATACTTCCGACGTCAAGATCGGTTGATTAAAACATAATTATATCTGAAATTACTTCATTTAGCGGGTGCGAAGCATAAAAAAAAAAAAAATAGTTTATCCTAAAACATGCTAATAATTTTTTTTTTGGTTTTTTAGTACATTTTACAAAACTATAATAATCATTTGTTGGTGGTATAGTGACAGTGTGTAAACGTAAAGTCATTAATTTGTTTTTTTTTTGCTTTTAACATTATAACAATGCGTATATTGTAATTTGGAAACTAAATGGATATAAAATCTTTTAACTCAAATGATATTTGTTAAAAAAGTCGTCTTGCCAGAAAAAAAAAAATGCTGTCGGGACAAAAGTTTACTACGCTCCCCACCTTGCGGCGTTGAAACACCGCTTCTCGAGTTTTGTGGTAAACTGTAGGTGCTGTTCGGATGACAATACTCTGATGTTAAAAAGGGATAGTTGGAGGTATTGCGTAGTAACACTTCTACTTGTCTAAACGATGCCGTCATTGACGGGTAAAATGGGCTTAGCATCTAAAACCCGGCGCTTCTGGTACCTAGTACTTTGGTTTATACAAGCCTTTGTGATCTGCAAACAATTAAAAAAAACAAAGCAATTTCAGATCGAATAAGGGGTTTCCCAATCGATTTTTTACCTACTTTACTTTTTTTGGGCCCCTGTTATTATTTTTTTTTAAAAAAGGTGTTTTTACTTTACAAAATAAAAATTTAGCAAAAAATTTTTTTTTTAAATGGGTAATTTTAATGAAAGTTTCAAAGGCCAAAAAACCGGGGTTTGGTGAATAGTTGGGGTATATTTTAAAATAACATAAAGCTGTCAGTGGGCACGTCACCAATAATTTTTTTTTTAAAAGGTCTTTGATTGGGTTTTAATTTTTTTAATAAGCAGTTTTGAATAAAAAACTTTATTATTTAATTAAATAATAAACAAAATTTTGGGTTTGTTTTTAGTTTAATAAAAATTTTTTGTTTTTTTTTGGGGTTTTATCTATGTTACTATGTTAACAACCTTCGACGGCGGGAAAGTGAAAAGTAAAGCTCAGGTGAAAAAAAAAAAAAAATTCGCTGTCGCCTGCACAGTCAAGTTATGATGACGTTTGAGGAGGAAATTTTTAATTTTTTTTTTTTAATGCCTTTAGCTGTAATTTTATATGCCACTAATATTTGCTTATCGAACAAAAAATTAAATGTTTTACTCTATTTCTAAATTTTCGAATGGATTTTCAAATATTTAATAATAATTTATAAACAGGGTCCCGAAAACGCACTTTAGGGATGATCCAGGGAGTTAAATTTTGCCTAAAACGATATCCTTAACGGCATTCAATTAGGCCATTAGGCCACTAACGATAAATTTGGCCTTTTACGACCTTTAAATGTTAGTTTGCCAGGATGCGGAAAGTTAAGAAGTTTTGGGTAAACAGCCTGTTAGCAGGCACATTTAGTAAATATGAGCTTTATAGTGACATTATAATTAAGAAAAATTATAATTTAATTAGGAAACAATTAATTAAATGTATTATTTAAATTTTTAGTCAAAATACAGATACATAAGAAAGTCGGCAATAATTTAAAATTATTTTTAATATAAGAAACAGGTAAAAGTACATAAGGAAAAATAGAAACTTTGTATTTCGTGCAAAATTTACATTTCAGGCAATATCCTAGCAAAGGTAAAAAACCTTTTATCAGTCTATTCGTCAACAAAGTTACGTAATTGGGCTCATAATATGTAAATGGAAAACGGAAAATTTTCACATTTTTAAAATTAAAAATTAAAGTAACAGTCTCTGTACCTTGGCCAGTTCTGTAACAGCAGTTCTTTGTCGCATTTTTGTCCACCATACCAGTGATGCGTATGTTATCATAGGCCTTACCACCATGATGTATAACCAATAGACCATGTTTGGTTTAAGGCCCCATGTTTTCCCATGAGCGCGCCTGATTAACATAAGAGTCATCTCCCTTTCTTTCTTATTTTTTGAAGATGTTGGTGCCAGGTAAGTTTGGAGTCTAGGATGATACCCAAATATTTTACCTCTGCCACAATCTTGATTGTTTCATCTCGTTTGGTCAGGGGCCCTAAGCCCTCTAAGTTTTTCCTTTTGGTGAAGGCAACTATGGCTGATTTAGAAGGGATTATGTTTAGTTCCTCCTTTCTCGTCCATTTGGTAACTGCGTTTAGGGCCTGTTGCATTTTATCCCTAACAGTGTTGTTAAATTTTCCTCCGACCATTATGACGAGATCATCTGTGTATCTCAAATATGGTATCACGTATAGAGTTATTTTTATTTTTGTTATGTTTCATTAATAATAAAAAAATATACAGGGTGTAAAAAGTATGATGCTCACCATTTTAATGGGCGATAGAGGAGCTCAAAACAAGTCGAAATAGCCAAGAACATATGAGTCAAAAGTTAATTGTTTTCGAAATAAGCCCTTTTAAAGTTAAAAAATGTTGGCAACACCGCGCCTGTTTCATCGAAGCGAGTCTCAACTTCGAACGTTTTCTTGTGAGTTTTTGCATGTTCACTTTTTTTAGGAGATATTCATTTGCATACAAATAATAAAAATTACTTCCTGCAATTTATTTTGATATTAAATTTAAGTAAAAAACAATCAGTAATTGTTTGGTTTTTTATCTGTAATTAAAAAATAATTGTACTTACCACAAGAATTGCCTTAATATCCATTTTAAGAACACACATTATTATGCTTTAAAACAGCACTTTTTTGTTTTGCTTAAAGAATAAGATTTCTCGGTCGCACACATTCCCTTTTCATTAGTCTTTGGTACACTTGCAATAGGTTTGTCTTGAATTTAAAACATATTGGCATATTTTTCCGATATAAAAACAAACAAAAATATCGTGGTCGGATCGGTGAGCTTCTTTGTACAACTGACTTTACGCACAAAGGTAGCGCTCTGTTGCCCATTGTTCTTTAAATTTTTAACTGGGAGAACATTTAAAATTAAGTTTATTTTATTATCAAATGAAATTACTGATAAGCGATTAAGACAAAAGTTTCCAGTTGTCAGGGTTTACAGAAATAACTACTTTCAAAGTGCATGACTTTAACATCGTTTAGACAAAAATCTAACAAGTTTTGACGCATTTGTCATATAAAATTTTCGACTAATTTTGAGCTCCACTATCGCCCATTAAAATGATGAGCTTCATACTTTTTACACCCTGTATATTTATTTTAATCACAAAACAAAACAACTCCTAATAAGGAAAAATAGAAATCCCTATTTATGAACACAATATGTCGTAAAAATTAAAATTTTTGAATATTTATTTAAGTAAAAATCTTAAAAGATTTGTTTATCATTTTTTTTTAATTTTATTTACTTACCTTGTTTTCTATATCATGTCACGTAACAGATACTATAATGTTTTTTAGCTGATTTGCACAATTGATTACCGAAGTACTTTTTATAAATATTAAAGAACCTATTGAAGATACAGTGCAGTATATTTATTTATCTACACGAAAATACAAAATTATTTATATGCGTAAACAAACTTAAAATTTGTAACCACACGCACTAAATATGCTTCATTCTGTTCTGTTTTATTTTATAGTTAATTTTAATAAAAAAGCATATTTGGTTGCCTATTGATACCATAAAATATACCTCTGCCATAGCATGTGCAGTTTAAAGGTGTGGTTCCTTCCACGCGGCCGTTGCATACGACTAACGCAATGCGACTAACGCATGCGGCCGCCGTTTAGTCAGGTGGTTTCTTAGGACCGCGGCTCAAACTCGCGATAGCAAAATTATTAGTGTAAAGGGAATAATATTTGGTAAGAGTCGTGATGGATGATCTAGCAATATATTTATTGTTAGAAGAAAAAGAGAATGACGAAATACTATTACAATTAGCCAACCTGAAACATAGCAATGCCCCTATAAATCCAATATTTCAGCAAAGACGCGATGAGGGTTGTTGTACTACATTAATAAATCGACATTTGCAACAGGATGAAGTAAAATTTAGAAAATATTTTAGACTGAATAAAGCACAGTTTAGTTTTATTCTTGACTTAATAAAAGACGATATAAAGTCCGAGCCATACAAGAGAGTTGAATATCCAATAAACCCAGAGGAAAAATTAGCCATTGTATTAAGGTAAATCTGTACAAATTCGAGTCTTATCATTAGGATCTCGAAAACTTGAAGAGATACGAGGTCGGTTAAATGAAGGCAAAGTTGCGCAATTTAATGCTAATCAAAATGCCACCTTAGAACTTTAATAATTTCGAATACATACTTTTGGAAAAAACCGATTATTCGCGATTTCGTTTTTATTTTTTTATGACTTTATTTGAATGGATGTAACAAAATAACTTTTACATTTCCATTGCTACTTTTTCTGTTCTACAAGATAGTGTTATTCGATTTATACACCGACGTTTCGTCTTTGAGATGCCATCATCAACTGTTTTTTTAAATTCGGCCCTGGTTTTTTTTATTATGTATTTTAGGAGCTATTAAGTTCCCAAAAGCAATATTGTATTGCACTTATTCGAAAAATTTATAATAATGGCAATTTTCATAAGAACCCATATGTTAAAGAGAGTCAGACAATATATTTTTGGCATGATCTTGGGAAAACATTAAACTGATTTTTTCGAATAAGTGCAAAACATCATTGGATTTGGGATCTTAAAAGCTCTTAAAATACGTAATAAAAAATCCAGTACCTCATTTAAAAAATTAAGTTTTAATTTTTAACAATTAAAAAAAACACCGGACTTTCCACACAAAACAACACAAACAAAATATCAGACGCACACACGACTGCGGCTACACTGCTTCTTCAGCAGTTCAGTCGCATCAATCGCAGTCGTTGACAGCGGACGCATACGACGGCCGCTCGGAACAAACCAGGAACATTTAAAAACATGATTAGGAGTGCTTTGCGGCTAACGCAGTGCGTTAGACGCATGCGGCGGCCGCGTGGAAGGAAACATACCTTAAGCCTAATATGTATGAAGAAATATAAATTTATTTTTTTTAGGGTTCCTCAGATGGTATTAAACAACAAATTTATTAATGTTTTACTGTTTTAACACAGGAAGGTTTCTGACAAAAAAAAATCTATTTTGGCATTTTTAAAAAAATTTACTCATGTTACCAGTTTGTGTTTATTAGGCATTCAAACGTATTAGCATAAGTATGTATTGCAGAGTTGTTGTATAAATAAACTTAGAACGACGCACTTTAGGATAATAAATAATTAAGCAGTACAAGAAACACTCAGTGTGGGAATTGTATAATTGTAAATTTACGTTTTCGAATGTACGCTACGCCAGACAAAGCCAGCTGTCGGCTCATCTTAGCGCGAAACACAACATAAGCCACTTATGGCCCTTAATGCTTGACGGTCCAAACACTCTAATAGACAAGATGGCGGATCTTCAGAGGATATTCTCAAGTAAGAACAGATTAAATTGGCAGAGGCGTAGATACCCACTATAATGGGATTTAAATTGTTTTGTTTAGATTTAACTAGTTTAAAACTATTAAACACTTACGATAAAATTTGTGACCAAGCTTAGACGATTAGGACGAAGTAATACATTGCATATGGTAAATGCAGTTTATAGTTTAAATTTGCTGTAAAAACAAAGATTTTTATTAAAAGAAAAATTGTTTGGCTTTTCTTCAGAATAAAGATATTTATATATTATTATTAAATATTATATAAATATCTTTATTCTGGAGAAAAGCCAAATAATTTTCTTTTAATTTGATATTCCCAGGAATGAAAATAAACTATAAAAATATTTTTATATTGATGCGTATACCGGGTGGTGCGTCGCCGAGCGGAATAAGGGGGTTAATTATTGCTCCCCTGGACATTTTACAGAAAAAAATGTAAAATAACTTTTGAAAAGACCAATCTGACAAACCCTCGTGCCAAGTTTCAAAAAAATTTAATAAGCGAATCTTGAATTATTCGATTAAATATAATTGCAAAATTACCAAATTTTTGGTTAAAGGAAAACCAAACAGACACCAGCCACCAGCAAACAATTTGTTATTAGGCTTTGTCATATCTGACGTACAGAATACAAGGAATTAACATATTTTTTTATCAAAAAATTTATTTAATGTAACAATTAAGTTTAACTAATAACAATTATTACTTTCGATCATTTAAAAAAATTTATCATACTAGAATTTAATTAAACCAATAGCAGTATCTAAAATATTTTCAATTTATTTTTCCATCAAACCTATCTGGTCCTTTTCAACCATTATAGTCAGTTAATTCGAGTCCAAAGCCATCGCAATAAATAATTGTAAATGTTTAACTCAGAAGATCAAAAATAGATCCGAAAAAAGAGAGAACTGAACTCTTAATATTTCACTAGGTGGGGAAAAATACAATGAAACTTTTTTAAAAATAATAGAAAATTACATAAAAATATTACTTAATCAAATGTTTAAAAAACCCCCTATTAACAACTAAACAATATTCCAACCAAATAGGTTTCTGCTGTTAGTTATAGTCCATAAAAAAGGATCCAATAATATGGTGTCCGATAATTCCCACAAATACATTAGTTTTATATATTGTGTCCGAGTATAAACAAAGCGATATTCATTTTCTTGGCTCCAATACCGGAAATTCTAAACATTTGGTTCATTGTTGCGGGTGAATGTACATGCATCGGTAAAACAAATATTTCTTAAAAAATTCCTATCGTTATTTGCTCTTTCCGTCATTTCAAAACAAAATGCCATTCTATACTTTTTATCTCCTTTCTGCAGTTTTTTATGTTTTTCAAATTAATACAAACAATATTTATGTTTTTTCAAAGTGCGCAATACCATTGTAGGATGTTTATTTACCTCTTGCCCAAGAACCCTTGTACTAACCATTTTGATTTCCTCCACACTTAGTAGAATATAAAGATCTCTGTTTTCTCTTTCGATATCCTGAGTTAAACATTTACAATTATTTATTACGGTTCCTTTGAACTCGAACTTACTGACATTACGTTTAATAGTTGAAATGGACGGAATCGGTTTGGTGGGGAAATAAACTAAAAACATTTCAGATACCCCTCTAAAACTCTTTCCCGCATAATGCCACTTAATTATGAATATTTTTTCGTCAAATAAAAAAATCATATTTTTTTTGAAATACCGACTGTCACTGATCTATTGACACTTTTTCTCATGTCAGGGACAATATTCTACTGGTACCTGTTTTACCTGAACCGAAAATTTGGTAATTTTGCAATTACATTTAATTAAATAATTCAAGATGTGCCATTAAAATTTTTTGAAACTTGGCACGAGAACTTGTCAGATTGGTCTCTTTAAAAGAGTATCTAACATTATTTCTGTAAAATGTACAGGGTAGCCAATAATTGACCCCTTAAAATTTACATCGGTTTTCCTATGTTCCGCTCGGCGACGCACCACCCGGTATAAGTCCTGATCTAAACTTATTCGCTAGAAAACAACAGTTGTTGAATGTACAAGGCAGCAATCATATTTTTGCTAGTAATCCATCCCAATGTGAAGCCCATTTTCACATTCGAGACCCATTTTTTATATGATCCCCCTAACCTTCTGACCCCCAATTTTTTTTGTCGGGACTTTAAAGTGCCCTATATACTTCCTTGAATACTGATTTTGATTCACACTAAATTTTGGTAAAGGACCCTTCTAATGATTGGTATATAATCAGTATAAAAATGCGAAACCAGCTGTATCTCTACGAAAATGATTTGGTTTTTATAATTCGCGAGAACTTTAAAAGCGGCAACATTGTTTTTCTTTTGTTAAAATAAAAATTGAGGTAATATTAAGGACCAGTCAAGTAGTTCCTTCTAATGATAAAAAAGTTAAAGAGGTAGAACTTTTTGTTGCTTTCAATAAACTTATTAATTGTTAAAGTTTATGCCACAGCTAATTTAATCCGAGCTACAAGTTACAGGGGGGTTATTAAAACTCACTCTGTGAATGCTACACATGTAAATCTTTCTATTCAAGAGATATAATCTATAATCTGTTATTATTTGATGTTAAAAGAGCGCCAGTATAAGTAATAATATAAGATATTAGATTATAAATTATATTCAAGTTTTGGTACTACCTCTGAATTGACTTAATTGGGTAAACTTGAAAAAAATTAATATTTGTTAAGACCCATTATACCAAACTATAAATAAACCATTTTTCAAATGGTTTTTTGAACTAGCCAAAAATGTATAGTTTAAAGGACTTATACACACACTTTTTAAGCTTTACAACAATTTTTACATTAACTAGACTTGGATCCAAATCCAAAATTAACCGCCTTGAGACAGCTTCAGTGCAGGCAGGCAGTAGGACACTAAAGTCAAAAACCAAAATATGCTGAAATAAGCCAGCAACTAGATTTCCGTAAAATTAGGATGTTTACCAAAACCGTCCAGGGTTTCAAGATAAACTTAAGAGAGCAGTCTTAAGAAGGTGGTAGAGGAGCATCCCCTGAGGCGATTTGTTTTTTAAAGGACTCGTGAAGTCTTTTAGATCTTATAGGTCTTATAGATCGTTTCGTGGGCGGGTGAGTCAGTTTTCCTTCTTCCTCTTATTCCTTTTTCTTTCAGTTTTCCTTCTTCCTTTTCTTTCCATTTCTTTTTACTATAATAAAATTTAGAAAGCCTGATTTGGAAACCAAGCGTGGGTCAATGCGGATTTCTCTCTCACAAGACCTTAAACTTATCTTGAATTGGGATACCAAAAATCTTGTTCCGATTAATGCCTCCAAAACACAGTCCTACTCACTGTCGCGCAAAAGTCTGCCAGTGCTCATCCGTTACATATGAGCGGCCGAGTTCTGCAGAACAAAGAGTCGTTCAATCTTGTCGGCGTTAATTTTGAGAATAACCTCAACTGGCACAAACACATATCATCCATAGCCTCAGCAGCTTCCAAAAAGCTTGAATTCCTCTTTCGAGCCAGGAAGTATTTTGCTTTTTCCAATCTGTTTACTCTGTGTGTGTTCCAAATTAGACCCTCTTTAGAATATTGGTCTCATGTCCACCACGAGCTGTGGGGGATCTGTCGCTCTTTTATAGGTATTGTCACGGCTTCTGCTCGGAGGAGTAAGTCAGTATAATTCCTTCTTTTGCAGCTCCCAACAGACCAACACGTAATGCAACTTTTATGCATACTTTTACAGTTCAAGTAGAGAGGCCCCGAACTTCCCGCTTTCTTCGTTTCTTCTTTTCCAGAGTTTCCAGACCATGGAACCCGCTACCCGCAGAAGCTTTTCCTTCTCCTCTCAGTCTCCAAATATTTAAGGCCCGTGCGAACAAACTCTCCCTCATCACACTTAAGACACTCACGGTACGTTAGTGCTTAGGCCTCAGCCTTCGTGGACTGTCCAAGGATAAAAAAAAAGGAAAGAGAAAGGAAAAATCCCACCAGAGTTATGTTTAACTTAAAGATCACAAATTCACTTTTTACTTTTGGTCATTACAAGAATTTTGTGGCTTCTTTGGTCCGGTAACAGAGGTTACCGGACAAAAGAGAACACAAAACAAAATTGATTTTTTTAGTAGCCCACCCAGGCAAAAAATATTTATGTTTTTCTATAAACCATAGCCAGTTATTTTTTTTTCACTTTACAATTTTCTTATGCAAATGTTTTAGATACTCCTAATTAAAAAAAAAAAAAAATGCAAAGATTTTTGCGAAATTGGGAACCATTACATACAATTTTTTTATACTTTTAAGTATAGACGTTCCAAACAGACTTTTATCCCCCATTCTACCCATTTAGGAAGTAGCTTCCTAAAATCCTTTCTTAGCTGACGTCTATTATTTTTCTGGGTATTTAAAAGCCTAATAACCAACTCCTTTATTTAGAACTTCATTTACACACACGCTTTTATTTTTAAAAAGATCGTCGTCAGCTGCATGCTGTAAGTGTAAAGTTCGTCAGTTTATTTGCCAAAGTGACTATGCAACGTTTAGATGTACTAAGCTCGCAGGATGTTTTTGACGCGACTGACGGTGTTGCCCTTGCTAAAAATACAACGGACGATTTTTTTATTATTTAATAAGTATGAAAATTCAGCTACATAAATTTCTTAAGGTATAGAATAAATTTATATTTACAAGTTTTTAGTATGGTTCATATACATGACTGACGTATAACCCCCCTTTTTCAATACAGCTGACGAGTTTTTTCGTCTAAACCGATCTAAAATATCATCTCATAAATGATCATACACACTTTAAATAAGTTTTTGGCGACCGGTGAGGTTTAATAAAATTCTAATTTTTTATTAAGGACCTCAAAAGAAGCAATTTTTATCATTGCACCAAAACTCTCAACCTACAGGGTGAATCGCTAGGGCTAGGTATAATTTGTGTCTTGTTTTGTCTAATTTAAAAAAGTAATAGTTTGTTAAGTACTTACTGTATTTAAACAGTTAATAATACTAAAACTCTTTTTATTTACTGCGTATGTGAGCTTATTTAACCTATAAAGTACTATTGGGTAAAATAAAAATAAAGGGTTAATTAAAAAAACAATTGTTTAACGCCATATGAAAAAAGTAATATACATACACGGGTAATTTGTAATATTGCTGTTAAAAATAACTAATTAGGCCAAAATAACCGTACACAAGTTAGTCTAGTAAATGAAGGGACAAAGCTGTAAATAAATCTACAGTTTTCCCTTTTTTTTATCTTGGGTCAGTCCACGAAGGCTGATGCCAAGTACTAACGTACCGTGGGTGTCTTCAGTGTGGTGAGAGGGAGTTTGTTCACACGGGACTTAAATTTTTGGAGATTGGGAGGAGAAGGAAAAACTTCTGCGGGCAGCAGGTTCCATAGTCTTGACACTCTAGGGATAAAGGAACGAAGAAAGCGGGAAGTTCGAGGCCTCTCTAAGTGAACTGTAAAAGGATGCATAAAAGTTGCACTACGTGTTGCTCTGTTGGGATCTGCCAGAGAAGGAACTATACTGGCCAACTCCTCTGAGCAGAAGCCGTGAAAATACCTATAGAAGAGCGACAGATCCCCTACAGCTCGACGGTGGGCAAGAAGAGGAAGCCTTTCTGTGAGCGTTGGATCATTAGAGTGTTGTAGACGCCATTCCCCAGACATGAGAACAATATTCTAAAGAGGGTCTGATTTGGGATACATACAGAGTGTACAAATTGGAAGAAGAGAAACACTTTCTGGCTCGGAAGAGAAATCCAATCTTTTTTGAAGCTGCCGAAGCTATGGATAAAATGTGTTTGTGCCAGTTGAGGTTATTCTCAAAAGTAACGCCGACAAGATTAAACGACTCTTTGTTCTGCAGAACTTGGCCGCTCATATGTAAGGGATGAGCATTTGCAGACTTTTTTCGCGACAGGGAACATGACTGTGTTTTCGAGGCATTAAACTGAACAAGATTTTTGGCGCCCCAATCCAAGATAAGTTTGAGGTCTTGTGAAAGAGATATCTGCATTGACCTGCGCTTGTTTTCAAATCAGGATTACACGGTGGCTTAAGAAATTGAATACTAGAGTGGAGGGTACTCATCGTCAGCAAAACTATGAATGGGATTGATTGTGGAAGAGAAGATCGTTAATTGTAGAAGAAACAGCGTGGTCAGACTGAGCCTGGGCACCAGCATTAATTTGTGAAGCTGGAGGAATGACCATCTACACTAACTGATATACGTCGATTAGAAAGGAAACTGAAAAGCCAAGAGCAAAGCTTAGGTGGAAGCTTGTGGCGCAATTCTTAGGTCTTCGGGGATGCTTTCGAGCGAAAAAAAGTTTATCAACATTAACAGGTGGAAAAGGGCTAAAAATGGCCCCGAAGCCCGAAAAATGAGTTTCCCGCTAATATCTGCCAAAATATGCCAATTAAAGAATTTTTGTTTTGATAAAAAATGAAGATCGCTTTGTAGTCTACAAAAATGGTCCTTATAATTTTTTTCTAAAAATCGCATTTTCGAGTTAACGAGACCCAAGGGTCCCCTCATTTCAGCTGCCGCTCAACCGCTAGAATGCCGCTATCTTCATGAATTCACTTATTAGCGGGCGGACAAATTGTTCTATTACTCGGGCAATAATGTACATTTTTTATTCATTTAAAGTTCTTCGAAATGGAAAAACCCGTACCTATCATTGCATATGAGTTTGGGTCCATTCAGATTTTTCCAGAAAATTAAAAAAAGCAGTCAACATTTTTTTTCACAATATTTTAGAAGTATCACATTAATTTATTAATATTTTTTTTAAATGGTTTGCTATTAACATTTTTTTTTTTAATAAGACCTTAGCAAGTGTTAAATGATCCCAGAAAATTTTCTCCGCCATCTTTCTTGCGTTTTGATAAAAAATTGTTTTACTCATCTGCATTTTTCGACGTTTCCGGAGTTCTAGAAAATCTGTTGAATAAACGCGAATCAAAAACACATCATCTATTAAAATTATTTTCAATGCACGTCATTTAAAAGCTTAGAGTGTCTAATTTCTAAATGTACTTTTTTCTTTTTAATAAAGTCCAACAGATGGACAACAATGCATTTCCAAACCCGTGGACCAGAAATTCGGTATGAAACTACAACCCCTATCCAGTGTGGAATGTTATGGATTTTTCAACGGCCGTTTTTGGAAAAAAATATTTGTTTTGTAAAAAACGGTAGAGACCATTTTTGTAGATTTCGAAGTTATCTTCATTTTTTGTCAAAACTAAAATTCTCTAATTCTTATATTTTGGCAGATATTAGCGGGAAACTCATTTTTGGGGCTTTGGGGGGCCTATTTCTCTATTGCAGCGTGTACTTCTTCAGTTACTGACTAGTAAAAATACTTTTGTCTAGATTATAACTTTCAGAAATTAAATTATACCTATTTTAAGTCTTTAGGTTTAGTTCATAAAAGATTTGATGTAATTTAAACGGAGTATTTAAACATTATTATTTAAAACAACGTTATGAATTTATACCAAATAGTACATTAAAGTAAGCGAGTTTTAAATATTAAATTTGTTGTCTTTAGACATGCCATTATCCAACAATTTTTGGAAAGATTTATTTATTTGCTCCAATAATAGCTATCAGGACCTTTAACAAGAAAATTAAAGTTATCAACTCTTTATATTTCAAGTCTTTATTCTAATTAGGTTTAAAATATTTTTAGATACGATTTATTTAAAACTCAAAAATTTTGTTCCTATTTTGAATTAGTATATTAATTTTCATCTTCAAACTATACTTTCTGTAGTATTATAAATCGTTTTAAACATCTTGTTTAAAAATTATTATTTTAAAAACTGTAACAGCTATGGAAAAATAATATATAACCAAAAATTAAGGTTTAAATTTTCTTTAAAAAAATGCAAAGATTTTGGTTGAAAATAATTAAGTAAAAAACTTAACTTATACTTTTAAATAGTCTTAAAAACTTGATTTTTTGATTATAGCTCAAAAAATATTACATTTATACAAAAAAGTTTTCGTGCATTAATCAAAAATTGCTTCTTTTAAAGCCAACAACATATTAAAATTTGTTTAAATTTCACCGGTCGCCAAATTCCCATTTAAAGTGTGCATGGTCATTTTGGAATTATGTAAAATTCTTGGACCAAATTTTTTATACTGACTTTTACTTAACTCAACCGCGGGTGCAACGTCTGACCCTCACTTTGCGAATTTATGAACATTGGACAACTGTCAAAATAAAATTTATTCGGTATAAAACTCCCCAAAAAATGTAGCGCTTTCTCCCGTACTATTATTATACAGGGTGTCCGGTTGATATCAACATAGGTCCAAATGCGTTATAAGGTCGCTATGGCGATTTAAAGATGGCACCGGGCTATAGGTTTTATTTTATATTTCTGGAACCGTTTCAGATAGTCATCTAAGTTTTGGAATATAAATTGCTTTTAATAAGGGGTACTTTTCAGTGTTTTTACTAAATTATTATTTCAATCAGGGGCGTGCCAACAGGGGAGGCCTCGATTTAATTTATTCACATTTTTATTAAACGTCGTATTTTTGCAGTTTTTTTAGAAATTCCGATTCTGCGGTATAAATTACATAAAAAAGGTATTCCTGTTGAAAACTTGTCAGGCTAGCCGTTTTCGACAAAAAACACTCTTCCAAGCAAAAATTGCACACATGGTCGACCAAGCAAAAGAGTATTTCGGCATTTTTTGAAAGAGAATTTTTTTTTAATTACATTGTTATCATCACAAATATAATTATGTGTAATTTGTTTACCGCAGAAATATGGCGTTTAATAAAAATGTGAACAAATTAAATCGAGGCCTTTTCTCTTGGTACGCCCCTGATTTAAAGAATAATTTGGGTGCCATCTTTAAATCGCCATAGCAACCTCATTACGCATTTGCGACCTATGTTGATATGGTTAGGTAGGTTAAAAGTGAGTGGGTATAACACCCTTTCATGTGATATGAACTCTTTTTCATAATTTAACACGTAGAATCACCCTTAGAATTATTAAAATATTATTTCCAGACACCCTGTTTATTTCTTTTTAATACAATTTAACTCCTTAGAATTATCTAGTTTTCTCTTTGTTGCAGGGGAATATCCAGCTGCAATGCACCATGGACATGGTACCCTTACCAGAAGATCGCACGCATCCCTTCTGTTAAGTTTAGTTATTATTTTATTGCTGCGTCCAGTCACGTAACAATATAACTTTTAAAATTGCCATTAAAACAAATCCACTATAAGAACTTTTAAAGTGGTAAAAAGACTATTTAGTGTTTTTTACTTTTTTATACATTGTGCATGTTGATTATATCATTATTGTGTATATTGTGTAATTGAGGTATACAAAGAATTTAATTATTGAACCGAATAATTTAGATTTGTTAAACCTACTTTTTTATTTTTATTTAAAGAAAAATTCCTTATAAAAATTATCCTGATACCATTGAAAATCCTCGAGCAAAACATCTGAAAAAAGAAAAGATTGGTAAAACCAAACATAAATGCAATAGGAAACAAACTGTACAGCAACGAAAGAGGTATAAATTTTAACAATTACTAGTTGCTATGAAGATTAAAACCTATTTTTAATTACTTGCGTCTTGTTTGTGGTATTACAGTACCCCCCCTATAATCCGGACACATGCTAATCCGGGCATCTGATAATCGAACCCGCCGTTGCCCTTGGGGATTTTTAATTTTAACAATAACTAGTTGCCATAGAAATTAAAACTTATTATTAATTACTTGCATCCTGTTTGTGGAATTACAGTACATTAATCTGTAACTGTACTGTAATCCGGATATTTAGTAAATCAACTCCGCAATTGCTCTCAATGATGGTCCGGTCGCACTTTGATAATCTGGCCCCACTTGAGGAGTTTTAATTTAAACCATAACTAATTGCTATAAAAATTAAAACTTGTATTAAGCACTTGAGTCTTGCGTGTGGGATTACAGTACACCCCTATTAACCGGACACATGCTAATCCGAAAATTTAGTAATCCAAATCCGCGATTGCTATCAAAGATGGTTCGGTCGCATTTTGATAATCCGGCCGCGCTTGGGGATTTTTAAGTCAAAACCGGTCAAATGGCGCTAGCGAGCGGAAGCCGATATTATCTCATTCAGCTTGCAGTAGTTGCGTAATATTACGTAATGTTTAGAATGTAGTAAAGTGCAGAAAAATGTCCAAAAGAAAGCATATAACTTTAAGTTTGCAACAAAAATCTAAAGATATATACTTAATTCAACCAAGAGAAAGTCTCAGATTTAGTTATAATATATACGAATACCCATATCCCATATATTATCTATGTAATGAACCAATAAACTTTTAGCATAATATTCAGCAATCCTGATATTTTACGAATTCGGACACACCTTTTGCATCTAATTGTTCGGATTAAAGAGGTTGTACTGTATTTTAATTTTGTAGTATAGGCAGAGGCGTCGCGAAGGGGGGGTGTGTCACCTTCCCAAGTTTATTAAGTCGGAAATTGGAGCCATTGGAGGGGTCAGCAGTCGAATAATTAAAGCAATGAACAAATATGTAAAATTAAGTTAAAAATTATTGATTTGTGAACATTTTCAGGTTATTGATATTTTGGGCAACAGAAATTGTGTGAGATTTTGCACTGCACCTTTTAGACAATGTGGCGTAAAGCCACCACGGACCTGGGTAATTTCATCTAACCTACAGTTTAACGTGAACCACAACCAACGGACACGGTGTTCACTGTATATATATATATATATATATATATATATATATATATATATATATATATATATATATATATATATATATATATATATATATATATATATATATATATAATATATATATATATATATATATATATATATATATATAAAAAATTTAAAAAAAAGCCTTTTTTTTCCCTACCCCCAAAATAAATTTTTTTTAAAAATTTTTAAAATTTATTTAAAATTTAAAAATTTTTTAAAAAAAAATTTTAAATTTTAAAAAATTTTTTTTTAATTTTTAAAAATTTTTTAAAATAAATTTTGAATTTTTTTAATTAAAAATTTTTTTTTAAAAATTTTAAAATTTTTTTTTAATTTATTTAAATAATAACGAAATTTTTTTTTATAAAAATTTTTTTTTTCTAAAAAGGCCCTTTAAAAAAAAGAAAATATCCATAAAACCATTGGGTAAAGAATCCTACCTGTTAGAAACATCAATTTTTTTAAAAAAATTTTGGGGAGGGGGGGGAAAATTTTTTAATTATTTTCCATAATTTCGGGTTTTATTTTTTTTTTTCTACAAAAACTCCCTTTTGGGAAATTTTTCCCTTAAAAAGCAAAACTTTTTTAAATGGGGGGGCCATTTTTAAAATTTTAGGGAAATTTTTAAAGGGGGGTTTTTTTTTTAAATCGTGGAGGTCGGGGGGGTCTCCGTTCCGGGGGCCCCCTTGCCCCCTTTCCCCTTTTTTTTAAATCTTGTTTTTGGATTTGGTTAGGTTCCGTTTTTAAAGGGGGGAAATAAAAAAATCTTGGGGGTGGGGGGCTTTGGGGTTAAAAAAATTTTTTAAAACCGGGTTTTCTTTAAAAAAAAAATTTTAAAAAAATGGATCAAAATAAACAAATAATTTTATTACTTTTTTTTAATAAAAATAATTTACAAATTTAAAAAAAAATTTTTTTTTTTAATTTTAAAAATTACTAATTTTTTTTTAAATTTTTAAAAAAAGGGGCTTGGAAATTCCCAAAAAAACCTTTTAAAAAAAATTTTTTTTTAAAATTTAAATTTTTTAAAATTTTTTAAAGGGGGTACAAAAAATTTTGGGTATTTTTTTAAAAGAAAATTAAAGGGGGGGGCCCTTAAAAAGGGATCAAAACCTAAATTTTAATTTGAAAAAAAAACCCCAAACAAATTTTAATTTAATATTTTAAACTATTTTCAAAAAAAGATTTTTTTTTTTTTCATTTTCCCCCCTTTTTTTTAAACCCCCCCCCATAAAAAAAGGATAATTTTTTTTTTTTTGGATTTGGGGGGCCCGGGGGAGGCCCCGGGAAAAAATAAAATTAAAATTTTAAATTTTAAAAAATATAAATTTATATATAAAATATTATAATATAATATTATTAAATTAAATATTTTTTAAAAATAATTATATTTATATATTATATATATATATATATATATATATATATATATATATATATATATATATATATATATATATATATATATATATATATTTATATAATATATATATAAATCCCTAATATAAAACAAATAGGTAAATACGTAAAATTAGAAATATTTTTATTATTATATTTTAAGTATTATACTTTACAAATCATCCAAATAGCCCTTTAAGGACTTTCTAAAGTACCAAATTTTTTAAAAAAAAATTTTTAAAACCAAAAAAAAGTTAAAAAAACCCCTTTAAAATTGGGAAAAAAAATTTTTTAATTATTTATTTTTAAAACTAAAATTTTAAAAATAAATATGTTTTAAATTTTTCCTTTTTTAAAATTTTAACCATTAATTATAGACACCTTAAAATACATAAAACAAATCATTAAGTCTATTTATAATATTGTCACTCTAATAACAGTTATTAAAACACCTGTCAAGTTAGTCGTCCAAAATTAAATACATATCGAATTTAAGAAAAATTATAATTTTTACAATTTATTAACATGACGATCGCCGAAAAAATATTGTAACTAACTCGGACAATAATGGGTAATTATTAATTCCAATCCGTAACTCAACCCCTAATGAGGGATCCTCGTACCTTTGTTTGTTAAACAAATATTTTTGGGGATGGTTTTGTTATTAAATTTTGAAAAACATGATTTTTTTTAAACTCTCTTGAAATTGTATTTTGCTTTTAGGAAAATAACCTAAAAAATCTTAATGTTGATATTCGAATTATAAGGATATAATACGTCCAGAGTTTTGAACCAAAACAATGTTTTATGTTTATTTATTAACCTGTATTAAACTCACTTAGTATTAGAAAATTATGGAATTATAAAAGCTTTTAATGGAAGATTTTATATACGTTTATAACAGGTAACGATCACGGCTAATTTTCTTTATATATTTATTTTATACTCTGCTGTAAAATGCACTTTAAAATACTTGGTTTTAGTCCAGAAAATAAATGTTTACATTATAAAGTCCGGTAAAAGGTAATAATAATTCAAACGATGATAACTACTAAATTTGTTTTTAAATTCGTGCAAACTGACTTACAAGGTAATAAAGATAAGCCGTAATTGTGTCTTTGTTTACGAAATCTACTTTATTCTTACATTTCCAGTAAGAAAAAAATAAAAATTCTTTTTTCATAACGTGCTGACAATTTTTTTGGTACTAGCGGTTCTGTGGCCTCATTAGATTTTATCAAAATTTCATTAAGGATTAGATTTCCACTATCTTTTTTCATTTTGTCAATTTTACATATGATTGTAAAATTATACAAATTTAAAACTTATTTTACATTTCACCTTGATCTAAATAAAGTCATGTCAGTACTAACAATTTTTTACCAGGAAACAGAAACCTTAAAATACATTGTTAAAGTAGACAATTAATTATTTTAAAGATCTTGGAAGCAGGTTAAAAATACGTTATTATTTCAAAACACCAGTTTTGACAGTACAGTATGAAATAAAATATTGTACAGTATTTGCCCGAAAAACATTTATAGTATTCGTTTTAAAATTCCAGACCAGGTTCCTTTGTCGCATCGTCCGTAAACACCTTACTCATTTTGTAAAAGTTGGTTTTTGGACTAATAACGTAAAAATCTATTATTCTAATACTCCATCTTTATTAGGCTATTTAAAAAACCTAAAAAAAACTTATTGCCGCGTAACTACTTTTAAAGTCATAAGTTCTAATAATTTAACAATAAACATTATACACATTGTAAAAGGTACCCAAAGATAAAAAATATTTATTAGAGCCTTTAAAAAGTAAAGTATGCAAATAAAGATTAACAAATACTTTCTGTTTATTTTTAAAGCATAACATTAACAATAAAATATAAACATTGACTTTACGACGACTAAACAAACAAAGAGCAGCAAAGCACATGTTTACTGAAAAAACAAAAACACAGGGGTGTGACATACGCCTCTTTGTTTAGTTTTCTGGATTTGATTTTCGAGACGGTGCTCCCATAAATTAAAACTATGCCTACCTTAAATTCAAGTAGTGTATTTAAATAAAAAAAGGCGTGTATTATTATTTGAACAAGAAAAATAATTTAACCCAAATTTGTTTTTCTTAGTTATGCATTAATAAAAAAATATATTTTTAGTATACTAACGTATGTATTTTTTTAAAAAGGGCAAAAACTTTAAATTATTATGATTTTTTTTAATAATTACACAGGTTTACAAAAAAAAAGAAAGTCATGCTCTTTCAAGAAAACTATGTGATCCTTAAGTATTTTGCCGCGCTGAACACGAATCTGTCACAGTTTTTTTAAAACAACGGACATAACCTCAAAATTCGTGATAAAAATTATGATATTTTATATCATATTTTTTATGATAATTGA
Source organism: Listronotus oregonensis (assembly GCA_019359885.1). Classification (NCBI taxonomy): domain Eukaryota; kingdom Metazoa; phylum Arthropoda; class Insecta; order Coleoptera; family Curculionidae; genus Listronotus; species Listronotus oregonensis. The sequence continues at coordinate 8,181 of JAHBCN010011046.1, read as the reverse complement.
TGTACATTTTTTAACTTTAACTTTTTTTGCTAGAATTTACTATTCAAAGTGTCTTGAGTGTTAAACGACACTTCCTCGAGCTATTTGGTCCAAAAAACATAACCTCAAAAATACCACATATCGAAAATACTGTTTTGATGGGATTGGACATTTTGCAGAGTTTCTATTGTTTCCAATATTTCCTTTCTACGATGATACGCTCCTAATGGATTTAGACCGAGAAACATAACCTCAAAAATACATGTAATCGAAAACTCAGTGTTCTTTTGCTAAAAGTGATTTCAGCTGCGACTTTTTTGTTGGAACTGCACACTTTAAAGAGTTTCTATCGTTTTTAGTATATCCCCTTTCCGAAGGTACCTTCCTGATGGATTTGGGCCGAGAAACATACCTCAAAAGACCGTGATAGCGATAACGGTATTCAGGTGGTATAAATGATGTCTACTTTCATATTTTTAATCGAAAGCCCAGTTCGGAGTGCCGTAAATATGTTTACCCGTCACGGTCACCCTGGCACTTGCTAGAGTGCCAAAAACATAACTTTAAAGCTTGTGTTAGCGATAAAACTGCTTGTTTTAGTGAGTCCCCTCGTCTCTCACTATGTCTAAGTTTTAAAACTTATTTTTGGCTTACTTTCTTATGGAGTCTACTTCTCTCGTTAAAATTCCTTCTCGAGGCCTTTCTTTTGTGTTCCATGGAAGTATCCCTTTACAGATTCCAGCAGTAATCCGCCAACATGTTGATGTTCCAAAAACCTTAATAACGTCTTTGCATTTCTTTGATATCCTGATGAAACCTTTCTCCCTGCTCCCCACTGTAATTCTCCAGATTTTCTGAGAATTTGTCTAAATAAGAATCCAAAAAGTAAACCTTAAGGCTCGTTAAACACCCTATAGCTTCGTAATTCTTGATCAATTCCTTTACTATCTTTTTGTAATTTGGATCTTTGTTGTTCACAAAAAAGTTCTCACAAACATCAACAAAAGTCCTCCAAGCCTTACGGCACTCTGAACTGCGCTTTCCATCAATAATAGGAAAGTAGACATCATTTATACCACCGCTTTATTGATATCACATTCTTTAAAGGTTATGTTTTTCGGCCCAAATCCATCGGCATCGGAAAAATACCTTTGGAGAAGGAAAATACTAGGAAAAATAGAAACTCTTTAAAGTGTGCAGTTTCAACCAAAAAGCCACAGCTAAAATTACTTTTAACAAAAGGACACTGAGTTTTCAATTACATGTATTTTTGAGGTTATATTTCTCAATCCAAATCCATCAGAAGAGTATCAACGTAGGGAGGAAACACTGAAAACGATAAACAAAATTTACACCAACTAAATATCATATCTTTTATATCATGAATTTTGAGGTTATGTTCGGTTTTTAAAAAAACTGTAACGTGATGGGGCCAAACAGACCTCAGATTCGTGTTTAGCGCGGCAAAATACTTAAGGATAACATAGTTTCCTTGGAAGGACATGCCTTTGTATTTTTTTTTTTGAAACCTGTGTTATTTTTTTTTAATATAAATTTTATTCTAATTTTTAAATATTTTATTACCTATTTTTTAAATCTTTCTATATTTAAATTAAAAAAAAAAACATTATAAATCCTAAATAGGATATATCTTAAGTCTAATAAAAATATTTACCAAAAAATTATAATGTATAATATAATAAAAGTTTAAATATAAAAAATTTTGGTATAACTTTAACTTGTATATAAAATAATTTAAATAAGGTAAATTAGTGTTGTACAAACAAAAAAAATACTTGTAAGTAATAAGTTTTTAAAAACTTTAAGGTTTGGTGATTTATGTGATATTCTCGATATACTGTTATTTTTGGTAACTAAGTGTAAGTGTGTGGACCAAAAAGTATTTTATTTTATTTTTTTAGGGTATATATTATATAGGAATTGTTTTTTTATTAATATTGATTTTCTTAAAGACATTTTTAAAGTCATCTAACAAAATTATACTTTATACGAACTGGTATTTTAAATAAAGACATTGGCTTATATTAAAAAAACGTCTTATGTAATTCCTATAATAATCTTTTTTTTTTGTAAAAGTAAATAGGAATGCTATATTTCATATTTTTTTCTATTTTACCTGTATGAAATATATACAGGGTGCTATGAATTAAAAAAAATGTTTGTGGTTTTTGAAAACTGTAAGAGATTCAACGACGGATAAATAGAACCAAGTTGCACAATTTATTTAATAAAATAATGTTTAAACATTGAATTTGAAATTAAAACATTAAAAAATGTTGCTAAACAAGCAAAATATAGATGTTGCTATTTATTTTTAAATTTAGTATTTTGTTTTTTAAATATGACCATCAAGTATACTGGATAACAACGAAATTACTACCAAGCCTTTTATTTTTTTCAATAAAAACATGCCACTTTACCATTTCGATATGAAATATTCTGTCATCAGATGCTAATTTTGCATATAATTACACTTGCCTATCTCCTGCCGTTTAACCGAACATGGCATGCATTTTGATATTTTAAATGATTTACCCTGTATATATTTTTAAATTTTAATTTTACAAAAAAAATTATATAAAACCTGTAATATCCTTTACCTATCTTCGCTGATTTTTGAGAAAATTGGGATTAAAATTTTCCAAACCACATCATATTACGCGATTATATGAGAAAACAAATGAATATCATACCAATTTAATATGTTTAATTTAACTCTTTTTGGAATACTCTACCTGCTAATAATACTATTTTTGACTTTACTAAAAGTGCTACGGAAATTGACTTACCCAACAGTGTTACTTTAAATATTCTAATAAAATTAGACATATCTTTTTAAATATTTTTGGTTTTTGAAGACTTCTATCTAAACCTTAAAATTTTTTAGATTTGTACCCTTTTGTTTTCTTATATAACTGCATAATGTGTGGTCGTTTGAATATTTTTAATCGCCATTTTGTTTTAACCAACAACTATAAGATAATATACACGTCTTATATCAGGAATAGCTTGTAAATTTAAATCTTAAAAAATATGAGGGGTGTTCTATTTAGAATAAAAGATTTATGCCATTTTTGTTTCAATTAAAAGTAATTGGTAGATCGTATTATATTTAAATTTGGCATCTGATGGTACAATATATTTATCTAAAATTTAAAATCGTTATGTTTTCATTTAAGAAAATAAAAGGATTGGTAGTGATTTTGTTGTCACCCGGTATAAACACAGACGTGGTTTTTTACTACATGTTTGAAAACATAAAAACCTTGTACTTTTAAAGAATAAAATTTAATTTAATAAAAAAAACATAAGTAAATTGCTAACTGAAATATTTTAAAATAATAAAACCGTCTGTGTATAATACAAACATAATTTATTAAAACATGATACTTTAATTGTTTTTGTATTTAATATTGTGTACCTAATCAAAACCTTAAAATTAAAAATATGAAAACTTTAATTAAAACGGGGCAATTATATACATTTTTATTTTTAAAAATATTTATATTTTCCTGTTATTATTAATAAATGTGTTTTATAGGTCACGTGTAAATTGTTTTTAAATTATACTTAATACGAAGCTTGATGAGATTTACTAGGTTGGATATTGTGGAAACACACAAATATTTTAAAATAATAAAATAATTATAACTCCATTTAAAATAAATTTTAAAATGAAGATATAATATTTAAATATTTTTCATGCTTTTAAAAATATTTATGTTTCCTTTTAGGGAACAAAAATAAAAACAAACAATGGTTTTTTTTTGTTTCTTTTAAATATTATTTTTACAATAAAAAATTTTATAGAGAACAACAAAAAAATAAAATATAATAACATCATTGCGTTTTCTTTTCTGCCAAAATCGTTTATTTGTAAAGATCATAAATATATTTTTTTTAACAAACATAAAATATAACATAAACTGATAAAGAAACATGTCCAACAGGTTTCGTTGATCATAAATTTTAGTTTATTTTTGAATTTTCGCATTATTTAAAAAAAGGGTAACCATTGCCAAAAAAATATTTTTTTTAGGTTTCAAAAAATGTATACCTATAAAATTGTCGCTATTTTTTTTGTGTAAAAAGGTTTACTTTTTGTGTGCCCAACAAGTGTAGGAATGAGTGGTTGCTAAAAAGTTTTACCACCTGCTTTGTCTGCCAAAGCCACGATGGTGCGAACTTCTTAGTAGTCTATATTTTCTATCCCTTATGGGTACATACGCAGAAAATCTTTATGATTTTATACTATGATGTTAGTCTGGTAATCATGGGCTCTTAGACTATATTGCCTTGGCAACAAGCAAATTTAATATAAATAAGACATTTTGTAAAGGTAAAACATCTAGACCATTAGCCCAACATAAAAAAAAACATATAACATACTCAAAATAAAAATAAGTTAAAACATTTCTAACCTGCATTTTAATATAACTTTAAGGAACTTTTTTGGCACGTAAGCAAAGAAAGCTATAAAAAATTTAGAAGAAAGGTAAACTAAACATTGGTTATCCCTACATGATGCTAAGGTATTTGCAGATTGATTTATTTTATAACCCTTTTTATTTTTTGACAATTTTAAACATTTCTGTCTCAGCAAACAAATCTATTTTCCGCAATACATTTACAATAATTATAAAAAAAATGTTATAAATAATGCTTTTTTTAATACTTTTTATTATTTCTTGTATAAGGGCAATGTCCACTGATTTTTGGTCAAATGCGATTACCGAAATGAACTAAAAAACTAGGTTTGAGAAATATTAAAGTAACAAAAATTATTTATGCATAACTATTTTATATATATACAGGGTGTTTTCTATCTACGGTACGAAACTTCAGAGGATGATTGGCTAGGTCATTTTAAGAAAAAAAGTTCCTATCAACATATGTCCGGAGTTGCTTTGTTTCTGAGATACAGGGCGTTGAAGTTTAAAGAAAAAAGCGGTATTTATAAAATATCATGAATATCCTAAATCCGATTTGGTCGAAATTTGGTGCAGTTATTTGAAGTAATAAGGTGCTTATTTAGCTCTAACTAGTTAAAACCCATTGGCGTCTTAGTGGGCACCACACCCATATTATTGCCGAAAAAAGTACACCAATGACTTTTTCTTATAGTTTTTATATTTTTTAAGATTAAGCAACTTAAAATACAACTTTTTACTTTCCCGTGTTTTCTTCATATCTAGCTTCGTTTTCGACAAAAAAAATAAAAACCACATTAACTCATTCTAAAAGCTATCCATGGACAACATAAAATAAAAACCAAAAATAAAAAATAAACAATTCCGACCTTAAAGTAAATGAGCAAAATGTCCACCTTCTCATAAAATACGGGACTGCAATCGATTTGTCATTGAGTGTCTGACACTTAAAAAAACTTTATTTAAATATCATAAATATCCTTAAACGATTTGGTGAACCAATTACTTTTTTTGTAGTTTATCAGAAGGTGGACATTTTGCTCATTTACTTTAAGGTCGAAATTGTTTATTTTTTATTTTTGGTTTTTATTTTATGTTGTCCATGGATAGCTTTTAGAATGAGTTAATGTGGTTTTTATTTTTTTTCTCGAAAACGATGCTAGATATAAAGAAAACACAGGAAAGTAAAAAGTTGTATTTTTAGTTGCTTAATCTTAAAAAATATAAAAACTTTAAGAAAAAGTCATTAGTGTACTTTTTTTCGTCAATAATATGGCTGTGGTCCCACTGAGACGCCACTGAAGCTAATAATTTCAATCTAGTTAGAGCTAAATAGGCACCCTATTACTTCAAATAACTGCACCAATTTCGACCAAATCGGTTTTAGGATATTTATGATGTTTTATAAATACCGTTTTTTTCTTTAAACTTCATCTCAGAAACGAAGCAACTCCGGACATATGTTCATAGGAACTTTTTTTCTTAAGACGACCTAGCCAATCACCCTCTGAAGTTTCGTACCGTAGTTAGGAAACACCCTGTATTTTTTAAAAATTGCTTTAATATTATTCGGACTATTGCCCTTTTTAAATATTATAGGTCCTCAATTTGTAAATAGGGATTTTTTTGGTTGGTAAATAAAATAAAAGCGTATAATTTTAATTTAAATTTACCATAAGGTCCATAATATTACCCAATTATATAAGCGTGTTACAAATGTTTGTACATATCAATAAAATAAATTTGAACTTTATATCTAAGCATAGGACCGCAATGTTTTGTCTGTACATATTGTGAAAATTTTTCCATTTTCTAGCATTAAGGCCGTTATAATACTTTGTATATATTATTAGATGTTGGTTTTAATGTATAAAATTATAAAATAAAATTATATCGATTATTAAATTGTTTTTTTTTATTTTGTCAGTAGTGACAATTATCTCAAGTTCCTGGTACCTATGGACTGGGTGCAGCAGGTGGGGAAGCGGTGTACGATCGTTTGCGCCATCGGGCCAATGCTTGCCATATTATTAGCACTTTGATATATAGGGTTAGGAAAAATTACCAAAACGGTGGATTATTTCAAAATGTACGGAAGTTATCAAAAAATGTATTTTATAAAAGTTGTAGGGCTCGTAAAAATTTGCATTTCTGTGATAAATCGAAATATACAGGGTCGCCTACAAAGTTGTGGAGAATAATAATTATATTTTTTTAATAGATCACCCTGTATCTTATTAGTTATTTTGATTATCGACTTAGTTTTAAACTTTTTTATTAACCACATGTTATACCTAAATTTATTAGTTTCCTTGATATCACGACATTTTGATCAGTTACACAACACAAAATAAATTTTAAAACACAATTTAATAGGTTAACTTTAAACAAAAATGTATACCAAATCATGGCATAACGGCTCTATATTTTAATAAGTGTTAAAATGACTCACATTTACTAACTGATAATAATACGAATGTCGCCAAAATATCTTTGGGTATTTAAAAACCAACATCCTTGTTATTCTCGCACTCTCATTGACAGTTTTCATTTTTAATTATTCTAAATTAATGGATTTGTTTCGATAAACATTGTTTTTCGGGTGACCCAAATAACAGCTTCTTTGATAAGAAATAGTTCCAGCTATAAACAATTTAACTGCAGATATTAACTTAACCTGTTGTAAGCAAGATGGAGATCATTCGCATTTTACTCGTGAAGTTAGAGGATTTTTGGATGTGACTTTTCCAAATAGATGGATAGGAAAAAAGTTCCTATCGGATGGCCTTCGCGATCTTTTGATTTTTCGCCATTAGACCTCTTTCGTTGAGGTCACCTAAAAAACAATGTTTATCAAAACAAATCCAATAATTGAGAATAATTTAAAATGAAAATTGTGAATGAAACTGCGGGAATAACAAGGGAGATGGTTTTAAATACCCAAAGACATTTTGGCGACAAGTTGTATCATTGTCAGTTAGTAAATGGGGAAAATTTTTGAACACTTATTAAAAATAGAGCCGCTATGCCATGATTTGTTATACGTTTTTGTTTAAAGTTTATTTAAAAAATTGTTTCTTAAAATTTATTTTGTGTTTTGTAACTGATCAAAATGTCATAATATCTAGAAAACTAATGCATTTAGGTGTAACATATGGTTCATAAAAAATTTTCAAAATTGAGTCGACAATCAAAATAAGTAATAATATAAAGGGTGTTTTATTTAAGAAAGTATAACTATTGTGGGCGACCCTGTATATTTCAATTTATTACATATATGTAGATTTTTAATAGCTTCACAACTTTTTTATAAGACATTTTTGATAACCTCCGTATATTTTGAAATAATCGACCGTTGTGATAATTTTTCCTAACCCTGTATGTATTATCATTATTAATACATGGGAATTTGCAATTGTTGTTTAATTAGTGATTAAAATATTATAAAAATTAGTCAGTGTCACTTTAATTACTTCCCAAAAAGTCAAAACAAACTGATCCCAAGAAAAAAATAAATTTCCATCGTAAAAATGAAATGTTAGTAAATATAAATTTTTCATTCATAATGGTCTAAGAGCTAGAGCCGAAAAATCATCGTCGTCAGTAATATAAAGCTTCTACCGTAGAACTTGTTTATTTAGTATTGTTAATTATGTTCTCGCGCAGGCTGACAACCTATTGGATACAGGGGGTAGCAATAAAGGGTGAAAGTGCAAAGTTTTTAGGAAAAAAATCGCCATCGATAATATGT